>LOEQ01006582.1:11774-42839 GCA_001685075.1 Bramus lutescens | reverse complement strand
GCCCGTCAGCTCTGCCTTTTCGAGCTGCCTCTGGTTGCACAAGGCCTTGCATCCCCTGGAGTCATTCCAGACTCATGGGAAATTCCCCTGCTCTAGAATCAGTCAAATGATTCAGGCCGTCACATATGTGTGCCCTTCTATCTCGGCACCATAGATCTTTGTGTTTAAAACTGTGATTCTTGGGCCATCAGTCCAAACGCTTGAGACAGTCCATTTTATAACTAGACAGCAGGTGGCGCTCTAACTTCAGGAGTCCGGCTCCTAAAGCCACCCAAAACAAGGGGCACTTTCAAGCGCATTTAAAAATTTATTCATATATTTTTTTTTCTCTGCCAAGGCAGAGATGTACTCTATTTTACTTAATCAGGTTCGTTTGCTTCCTACTGTGTGACTTCAGCTGAGTAATAGGAAGCCAGACTTCTCCCCCTGGGTACTTTGTTTCCTGGGCAGGGTTTTGAGATTTGCCTGCGTTGAGGACTCTGGCAGAAACAACAGAAATGCTGTATTCACCCGCAGAGTCGCTGTCCCTCCTGGTGGCTCTGAGTGGCTTCTTCAGACATAAGGACATGACAGCCTATAGCATGCTCACCCTGGAATGCAGAGACTATTTGCTATCCTGTCTGAGGCAAGCAGGGCTCTTGGGTAGAGCATATATCAACAGCCATCCCAGAATGTTAGCTGGGCATCTAGGTGACCAGGCTGCAGGCTTGAGGCCCGCTGCTGACTTCACAAGGAGACAGCTCCTCTATTTCCTCCTGCTGAGCACACACAGAACATCAACAGGGGCAAACAGCTCGGAAAACACCGGCACCCTTATTTGTTCCTTCGTTCATCTAGCACAGACAGTCTCCCACACTTCCCAGACTCCACTAAGTTGTTGGCATGAGCCAGCGCCCCGCTGATCAGCAGGCACTCTTTCCTCCATCTGGACAGGGAGAAGGTGCTGGAAAGACGGAACCTAAGTAGGGGGTGATGGTTCAGCTAGTAAAGAGCTTGAGGTGCTGGCATAGGGACCTGAGACCAGTCCCCAGAACACGTTTAGAAAGCCAGTCATGGTGGTGCACTTTTATAACCCAAAGTTAGAAAGGGGAAACATGCATTTCAGGTGGTCACAGGCAGACAGTTTAGGGGAATCTGGGAGCTTCAGGTCAAAAGGGAGACTGTCTCCCCAGATAGGGAGGACAGCGTCTGAGGGTTGACTTCTGGCTCCTATACACATATCACACACACACACACACACACTACATGACTATACTCAGACATACATGACACATGAAATACACACCACACACATGACACATATACACATACAAACCGCACACATACCACACACACACACACACACTACATGACTATACTCAGACATACATACATGACATAAAATATACACCACACACATGGCACATACACACATACAAACCACACACATACCACACACACACACTATATGACTATACTCAGACATACATACATGACATGAAATACACACCACACACACGAAACATACACATATACAAACCGCACACATACCACACACACGCACACAGAAACTGTTAACTAAGCATGCAGTACTGCAATCCCAGCATGCTGGAGGCAGGAGGGTCAGGAGATGAAGATCAGCCTTGGCAACAGTGAGTCTGTAGTCAGCCAGGGCTCTGTGAAATCTTGTCTAAACCAAACAGAACAAAAAATGAAAACAAAACAAACCAGACAAACAGAAAGGAAGCTGTAAACTATGGATAAAGTTTAAAATAAAAGCTGCTAAAGAGAGAAGAAAATCAAGTGGAACAGAAAGTGGTGGCACCAAATGGTAATGTCGCCCCTATGGCTGAGCTTGCAGAGACCTAAAGGCTCAGGAGATTGAGACCAAGGCCTCACCTCTGGCTCCTTATGGTGCCATCTCGGCAGAACTCCCAGAGAAGCTGGAAGCCCTAGGAGAATGTGGACTGAGCCTCGTCCATGTCCACCCTTGCCTTACAGGGCCCAGTGCGGAAGCCGGGTTTGAAGCCCAGAAAACGCTGAGTCATTGTCTCTCCCTTCTGCTCCTCACCCCAGCCAGCAAGAGATGGATGAGTCACCAAGACAGAAGTATCAGGCCTCCGCGTGGCCACCAGCCTGGAGGGCAGCGTGTAGCCAGTTGACTCGTTTCCTCTTGTTTTTCTCCAATGTGCCATAAAATCTCACGAGAAGTTGCACTGTGGCTGGACTGGCTTCCTCTCTGAGCAGAAGACACATAGAAAGTTCTCAGTCCATCCATCTCTCCGCAGCCACCTCTGCCCGATGACATCGTCCTCCGGCTTTCTTACCTTGCTCTTACTTTCCATAGAAACCAGACTCGAGGGAGAATGGCAGGGCAAGGTGTCCTTGTGTGTCGTTTGTCCAAAATAGACGTGAATGAGAAATGGAGTAAATGTATTTCTGCAGTAGCCCCTACTCTCTCAAGGGCTTCCATTAGTGGTAATTCTGTTTCAAAATCTAATACATCAACACACCAGCGTCCTTTTCCTTTGTTGGTATGTTTACTTCTGCAGGTAATTTTATTCGGACAAAGTGAAAGTGGGAGGGTTGGTAGGCTCAGACACACACAGGAACTGTTAACTAAACATGCAGTACTGCAATCCTAGCTCCTGGAAGGCAGGAGGGTCAGGAGATCAAGGTCAGCCTTGGCAACAATGAGTTGAAATGAGAAAAAAAAAAAACAAACTAAGAGAAACAGGAGAGAAAAATGAAAGTGGATGGGAGTTCAGTCTGAGGTCAGCCCTGGGGAGTGTGCTGGATTCCAGCAGTGATTTCTTGAGTTAGTTATGTCCATGTGACATCCTCACAGTCACTTGGAGGACCCCCAGCTGGAGTAGCTGTCTGGATGGGCCTCAGGTCAGTCTGATCTGGTTTTTCTGAGAATTGGCCATGTTGAACTTTCCGACCAAATCTGAACAAGTGTGGTCCTTTCATTCAGGATCTAGATCTCGGTGCTGGACCTTGAGGTGTTGATAAACAAGACTTAGTATTAGTGGGATGCTACCTTCTTCTCCATGGTTTATCCTGTAGATCATCTCATTGTTTGGTCTCTGGGATGCTGGGGAGGATGGTAGTATGCTCCCTCTTCTGACCTCATTGCAGAAATAGACAGTAGCCAAGACCAAAATTACCATCTCCGCCTACCTTGGCTTTTTATAATTCTTGGAACAATAAAAGAAGGAGACAAAAGGAAAACCAATCTTATAAAGTAATAATCATTTCCAGCTATTCTAGAAATTTGAAGAGTGAAAACAATGACAGCCTCACTATTAAAAAGACTTTGATAAGACTACAGATCTAGCCAGTCTTCCAAGATGAAAGGAGGTTGAAGGACCCCACCTCCAGGAAGCCCTCCGTGACTGGTGACTTAACAGGGTGCCCTCCATGGCCCATCAGTCTGCTGTGGAGAAGGAACTGATGTGACTGGGAGGGATGCATGTTTTTCTGTTACTTTTGGCATTCTGCTATCACCTTGGATATACTGAGATTGTCTGAGAAGCCAGAAACAACACACTAGAGCCACACACACATCCACTGTGTCTGTGGTACCTGGAAGCCCAGCTCCCATGAGTCTGAGGATGAGTGATGTGGGATTCCCCTCTGTATGCTGTAAACCACTGGTTAATGAATAAAGCTGCTTTGGTCTACCAGCAGGGCAGAATAAAGGAAGACAGAGGAGGAAAGAAGGAAGAGTCAGAGAGATGCCATGAAGCTGCCGGAGGAAAAAGACACTTCTGCTAACAGAATGGCATGCACTGTCTGGAGCATGAATTGGCATGCACTGTCTGGAGCATGAATCTACATAAGACCTAAAAAAAAAAAGCTTTAAAATAAAAAAAAGGACTTCTAGACCCACAAAAACGGGAGCCAAGCACCACTTCTTAGTAGCTGCATTTTTTTCAGATAGGCTTTGTTTGCTGGTGACAAACTGGGGTACCAAAGCTCCTTTAAGAGAGGTCTGCCTGGTTTAGGTTTCAAAAACAATGATTTCCTGGTTTATGCTAGTTGTAAGAACAGCTCTGGCTCTTTCGGGAGACTGAGCATTTGAATGGGGTTTCTGAGCAGAGTGCTACAACTTGCTTCATGGCAACATAGACCCACTGTGTGTCTGGAAATGGAACTGTGACCATGGCTTGCAGAGCTGGCACTGAATGGATCTCTGCCATTTTGGACCAAGGAGAGCCAAAAGGCAAAGCAGCCTTAGTCCTAGTAAGGCCGCTTAGCATTTTAAGAAGCACTCCTGGACAGAAAAGAATTTCAGATACATAATAGGACAAATTCAAACATAAAAGACCTCTAAATGAGACACAGTGTTTAAAAAATGTATGTAGGCTTGAGAGAGAAAAAAAAGAGTATAGAAAAATGTAACATGAAGGGGCCTGCTTGTTGGGGTGTCTGTCCTGCCCGGTACCCCACACCCGGCAAGCCCCAAAGAAAATCACACAGAGATCTCCATAAATTATAAAGCTGATTGGCCCATTATCTCAGGCTACTTATTAGCTCTTGTAGCTTATATTAACCCATCATTCTTATATATGTTAGCCACACAGCTCGGTACCTTTCTCTGCCGGGTAGGTCACAAGTTGCCTCTTCAGTGGTCTGGGCTGGACTGGAAGGAATGGACTTCCTCCTTTCCAGCATTTTCCTGTTCTACTTCCTGTCTGGTTTACCCGCCTATACTTCCTGCCTGGCCAATCAGTGTTTTATTAAAATACATGATTGACAGAATGCAGACAATTCTCCCGCACCAGAAAAAATAAAGTCTTTGAAAGAGACAGAATACAGACAGTCTTAGATTAAAGGAGTAAAGAAAAATAATCCGCGTAAAGACGGAAAATACATAGAGGGTCTGGATTATGTATGTTATTGTGTTTTCTTTGAATTTTTTGACTGTGAATGAGCCAAGTACACAGACATTTCATTGTACATGGTGCTAAGCTAAACCAACATATATATTTTAAAAGTATCTTGACTTCAAAATTTGGGTCTAAGGATATGTTGCTTTGGAAAAGAGGTTCTGCTTTTGGTTCCACAGAGAATGAGAAACTGTGGATTCCTTCCAGACTAATGTGTTTTGGTGAACCAAGACTGGATAGTTATTCTTCAAACCTTTCAAAGACTAACAAAATATGACATTTAAAATGTTTAAGAACTTAGGACTTTTCATGACAATGAGACACATTTGCTCCTGCAATAAAATCTATCTACTTCAAGAGGATGATAAGCATAGAAGAGGTTCCTTATGGAGTTGGTTAGCCATTTGGGCAAGAAGCTACTCTTGCCTGGACTGCTTGATGTCATGTTGTATGAACTGGACATACAGGACCCACAGAAAAATGACTGTGAACTTGCCTAAAGGTGAGACAGTCCTTCGGGATTCCTGTATCGTAAAAGAGACTGCTAGACACTTTACGGGACACAGATAGCACCTGATGAACTTTGCCAGTACAAGGCATAAGAGATCTTCAACTTTCCTGCTTCATGGAAAAGTCTAACAAAACTATGGGCCCGTAGGCTGAAGATGGATGTGGCAATGACACAGAAGAACTTTGGGTGACTGTCTCTGTCAATTCTAGAGTTTTAAAAGTTGCTCACAATGTATTTCCTGTTATCTCAGGTAATGGTATATCCTTCTGGGGCCTTTGATGGAATTAAAAAATAAATATTTATAATTATAGTTTTCCTTAGTTATGATAAAAGATAAAGTGAATATCAATATTGTTACTATAATTCTTGTTTGATGCCTGTTTTATATGTAATTTTACTATGTTAAAGTTAAACCTTCCTTTTTATTTAGACAGAAAAGGGGAGGTGATGTGGGATTCCCCTCTCTATGCTGTGAATTGGTTAATGAATAAAGCTGCTTTGGCCTACTGGTAAGGCAGAATAGAGTAGGTTAGGAATTCCAAGCAGATAGAGGAGGAGAGACGGTGGAGTCAGAGAGAGGCCATGTAGCTGTTGAAGGAGACAGATGCCTGGGAACCTTACCAGTAAACCACCAGACTCATGGTAAAATATAAAATAATAGGAAAGGGTTACTTTAAGATGTAAGAGCTAGCTAGAAATATGCTTAAATTATTGCCCAAACAGTATTGTAATTAATAAAGTTTCTGTGTGATTATTTTGGGTCAGGGCAGCCGGGAAATGAACAAACAGCCTCCACCTACAGACGTGTGACAACTTCTGAGTTCCATGCCAGCTTTCCTGGCACAGCCAAGCACAGGAACTTCAGAGGGAAGGAAAACAATATTTACTGCTGGTCCTGTGTCCTGTTCTTCCAAAAACCTACCCCTGCCATCTTCAGCTCAAGCGTCTAAGATACATCTTTTTTGTTGTTGTTGTTTTGGTTTTGTTTTCATTTGTTTTGTTTTCTGAGACAGAGTTTCATCTGTAGCTTTGGAGACTGCCCTGGAACTTGCTCTTGTAGACCAGGCTGACCTCAGACTTACAGAGATCTGCCTGCCTCTGCCTCCCAAGTCCTGGGATGAAAGGTGTGCACCACTACCACCTTGCCTAAAAGATATTTTAATAAAACAAGGTAAGTCCACTAATGTAATTAGAAGGACATCAGGAGAGCAGGCCCTAGAGATGGCTGGCAGTGAGATCCATGATGTGTTCCCTTCAGTCTCCCATCCCTTGGGCTTTTTCATATTTTGATGAGCTGGCTTCTTTTCTTCTTGTCCAGACAATTGATAACTATGTGGCCTGGACCACTCCTGCATAGGCCCATGTCAAGAGGAGCAACTGCAGAGCTAAGGGAGCCCCCTCTCTCTGCTCAGTGCATCCTCAGATCATCCTCAGATCACAGAACTCCTGGGATAGTGTCTCAGTGGTCCACAGTGCTGATCCATCACTGGGAGCAGAGCTGGGGTGGTGATTACTCAGGCAGGCAAGCCAGATGTTCTGGAACTGTGGTTACTGTCCACATGAGGAACAATGGGAGCTGAGGAAAGACAGTTTTCCAAAGGAAAAGGCTGCTGTTGACACACACACACACACACACACACACTGACACACACAGACACACACACAGACACACACACACAGACACACACACTGTTTACTATGGTAATTCTCCTGAAGAGTCAAATGTTACTCACACACCAAAAATTTCTCATAATACATGGAGTTTAAAGAGAAAATTAATACTTCATTATTATACCACACACACACACACACACACACACTGACACACACAGACACACACACAGACACACACACACAGACACACACACTGTTTACTATGGTAATTCTCCTGAAGAGTCAAATGTTACTCACACACCAAAAATTTCTCATAATACATGGAGTTTAAAGAGAAAATTAATACTTCATTATTATACCACACACACACACACACACACACACACACACACACCAATTCTACACAGCTATTCCTGGAAGACTCTCCAGTAGTGAGTAATAGAACTCACTTTAGAAGGGATCATCTTTGGTAGCTATCAGCAGGGATGGGTCCTGCATGGCCATTGTCAGATATCTGGCTTAAGTCAACCCTATCTGCCGCCCAGATTCAGGAACACCTGACACATTGCCTCACGCTTAGAGCTAATTACTCTACTTCCAAACCCAGGCCCGCCCCTCCCGTGATATGTGTCCAGTTGCAGTGATGTATTTGCCTAGCCAGCAGCAGTGCCAAAGCTCTAGCTTTTCTGCAGGCATCAGGGAAGGCAGCAGGCGGATTAGTCACAACACAGCAAACAAAAGGAAATTTTCCCAGAATAAAAAGTGATAACACAACAGCCATCTTTCCTTAATAACACATATAATAAAAGTGGTTTGCGATCCATTTTCCCAATCTTGATGAAATGAATACTTTCAATCATGGGGTCCCACAGGAACTGTTTACTTCAAATATTGCAGTGAATACATTACAGAAGTAATTAAGTGAGAACTCGGATAGAGTGAGCGGTATTCTAGCTCGTGTTCCTTTACAACTGGAAAAGAATGTGAAGGAGTCCACAGGTGAGCCAGAGGAGGCAGATAAATAAAGGGGGCAACAAGCTCCTGTAAACAAATAGGAAACACTGGAGAATATCAAGTTCAAGGCCTGTTTTTAGGAGACCCTTCCACATACTATTTTATTGCCAGGAAAGACAGAAAAATGGGTACCGACTTTAACCCGGTCCTGGGCTCTTATTAATTTATTGGTGATGGTTACTCATCCCTTGCCATATATAAACCATTCTGGCAAGAAGTGCAGAGGACACCCCAAATGAAAACAAATTGGAAAGAAACACAAATATATCAACCTGTGCCCTCCAGGTGATTAAAGTTATAACCAGAGCATACATAACTGTAAAATTAGGCCAGATGGGATGTGTCCCATGTGGCAAATAATGATATCTTCTCTGTAATTTAGAGGAGGAATTAAGGCAAGACATTTTTCATGTGCCACTGGCCTTCGCTCCAAAATGTAGGCAGGGATGCTGAGGGGTGGCACAGAAGGTCGAGATATGGACGGGATAAAATGCACTGGCCAGGAGCTAAAGGGAAAAAGTTCATGGAGGAAGGAGAGAGAGCCCGGCCTGAAGGGCAGAGGTAACAAGATGAAAGCCCTAAGCAATAGGAGGAGGCTTTTCAACTCATCACACAGGTAGAAAAGGAATGTTGGAGTGTTTTAGAAGATGGTTGTAGTCACATGACGGTTTAGGAAAATTGTGCACAGCCTCATTCATCCTGGTGGATAACGTTATCAACTCGACAGTATCTAGACCATCATGGTAGCATGTCTCTGGGGCATACCTGTGAAGGACTGTTTAGGTTAGGTTAACTGAAGTGAGAGGGGATTCATCCTACATGTGAGTGGCACCATTCCCAAGGGCTGCAGTCTCAGACTGCTTAGACAGGAGAAAGCCAGTTGGACAGCCACACCATTGCCGCCTCTGCCCCTGTTGCCCCACTGTGATGGAGTGCCCCCCTCTGGCTGCTGCTCCTCAAGCATTTTGTCACAGTGATGAGAAAAGTAGCCAACACCATCCTAGAGAAGGGCACTGCTATTGTAAGGGGGAAGCCTCAGTGATTTGGAAAATGATGGGGAATCAGAGTAGGTTTTGAGGCTTGTGTTAATCCCGGCTCCCATACCATAACAAAGCATCGTAGGTTGGGAAGCTTAAACAGCAAATGTATTTATTATCCTACTTGGAGGCTGAGAGTCTGGGATCAAGATGCTGACAAGGTTTATTATTCTCAGCTCCCTCATGTTAGCTTGAAGTTGGCTCTCTTCATAATCTTCCCAGGGGTGTTGGTGTCCCACTGTTCTCTTCTTACAATGACACCAGTTACGTTGGTCTAGGGACCCGTATGACCTCAGTTTAACTCAAATGCCTCTTCAAAGTCCCTGCCTTCAAATACTGTCATTCTGACGTATCTGTGTTAGGATTTTTACGTGGGAATTTTTGAGTAGGTATAGTCTATCTATCCCCAAGCAAGGGTTACGGTGGCTTTTATTAGGATGGTTTCCTGTGGCATAAGACAAGCTAAATCTAGAATTGTGAGTGACTCAAGTCGAGCTGGTGCCTGGGGGAGGGAACAGGTGCTTGGTGTAGGTGCAGATGCAGGTAGAGAGTTGTCTTCCAAGAAGAAAGGCAGAAGCTGTCAATAGCTGACACAAGCTTTGTCTGTCTACATAGGGCAGGGCTTCTCAGATGCAGACAAACAGGGAAGCAGGCAGGAGATAGCAGGTCCCGGAGAAGCATAGAGGAGGGGCTCACTGTGGTGATCTTAGTGGCTTTAGGTAGAGGCAATTTTTCCTTTAGCCACTTTAGATGGAGAGGCCAGAGGATTACAATGATACAATCCCATGTGGAGGACGGAAACGAGGGTACTCACACATGGTGTGGTGGCCTCAGGCCTCAAAGCCCAAAGCATGAGGCAGTGCGTCTGGACTAGTTAAGCAAATCAGATTTTAAGTTTAAGAGTCAGAAGCCTGTCTGAATCCAAGTTCTGAGCAACCGGGTTCACTGTGTGTAAACGTCTCTTCCTGCTTGTTCCCAAGAGCAGGGCCAGCACAGACACAAAGACTATATATAGAGAGTTGGGAAGCCTTCTAAATTCACTGGGTGTTGCTATTATTTTCTTTCTTTATTGCATGGGTGTGAAGATTACAAGCAATAAAGCAAGCCACCCCCACCACCCCCCATGGATCCACATGGACTCAATGGTTGGCTGTTCCGGACTGGATTCAGCTAGAAGACAACTGTTTTGCACAGATGCCAAGCCTAGGCTGTCGACACTTCCCTGGCATTGAATCAATGGCCACTTTCTCCACTGGGGACCCTGTACCTGGAATCTCATAACACAACATACTGAAGCTTCTCACCAAAGCACCCAATGTAATTTAGTGCCCACACAGCCAGAGTCAATGGGAGGCTGTCTACTAGCACTTCATAAATTACTTCAGTTTCTTGCATTTTTATATTGAGGTGTCATATTCCCTTCAATTCTAATATATCACTTTAGGACACGATGTCACTCTGAATTTCTTTTGAAATATGACATAGAAGATTCTCTGTGCCTCTGCCACGTACCAGTGCCTCTTACTTCTCAGGACTGCTCAACTTCATCCCTTAATTGATGAACAGGGCTTTCGAAGCAACTAGCTTTGCCAAGATGAAATTTTCTTTTGTTATGAAAATGATAGGTATGTTGGCTGTATCTCGAGGTCACTCTGCAAAGACCTACATAGCCCCAGAAGAAAATGGGCTCTCTTGGTGCTATACCACACTGTCCAAAGAACCCACGTCTTCTACTAGCTTTCTCGGGTGCGGAGGGAGGTGGTTTCTCTGGCAAAGACATCTATCTCATGGTCGCCAACCCACGTGGTGTGTCCATTTCAAAACCCCTTTTACATGATGTGACATGCTATTTAAGAAGATGAGGAAAGGGAGAGGGCTGAGATATTCCTGAGACTCCTGGAATTAAAGGAAAGGTCGTCACTGAATGAGAAGAGAAAACCTGAGGGCGGATGTTGGGCAGCCCCGTGCAGTCATGGGTCACACCTGCACTATAGAAAGAAGCAAGGGGGGGGGTGTAAATAAAATGTCCCCATCCCTTCTGTGAGGCCCTCGGAGCGCCTACTTTCCTCCACCTGCCCTCTTCGGGTTCACCGTGCCTTCACCGAGGCCAAAGCACCCAAAACTGCCTTTTGAAATCTCAAAGCCGAGTAACCCATCCAGTTCCCGGTCAGTGTGGCTTCGTGTCCATGCTGCGGATTTCAGCCGTTTAGTAAGAGAGGACAATGCTATGGTTGAGAAGTTACTAAACCAGATGTGTGTGTCTTTCATGCACAAGAGTGCTTTAGTGTTTCAATAAAAAATGCAGAATTGTGAACTTTGAGCCAACATAAGCGTGAGAAACAAGCAGAGAGTAATACATTGGAAGACCTCACAAATGAGCTAGACCTGGATCCAGCTGCGCCTGGCATCTCCCTCAGGATGCTTTCCTTAGGTAACCTCCACTGCTGACTCCCCGGCACCCCCTTGCTGCGCGTGGAGCCCCAGGGAGTGTCTGTGAATCCCATAGCAGTGACACCGGGACAAGAAACTGCCACATTCTTCCCTAAGTTATGGACTCCTTCCACATTCATTTATCAAGTAAAGACCGTGGCGCAGAATTACAGATGAATTACTAGATAGGCATGAGATAAATGATAGGCATGAACACAGTGGGTTTTGTCAGCTTTAAATCACCATGGACTAGAGGATGTGCTGTTATTTCGTATAACACCACGAGAGGGAACAGGCTACCAATTGTAAGCGTTCAACTGCAAAGCCCCAATTTCAGTGTTAAGAATGAAAGTAAAACATGCATGTTTTAGAAACGATGGGCATTACTTCCAAGATTGGATTATTTTCAAATTAGTGTAACAACAATTTGAAATAAGTACGTAGGAAGGAGGTGAAGAAGGTGTCAAAGGATGCTCTATGACCAAGCTCCCTCATTTCTGCCCATAAAAATGGAAGTCTCATTTCCTAGTAAATCTTCAAGTTCAAGTCACCTGGAAATGTGAGCTTGTCCGTCGGTCTAGCATGCGGTCAATGTGGATGGTTGGCAATGGAGTACAGGGGACAGGGACAGCGTCTGCTTTCTAGAGAGGCAGACAGATGGCCTTCATTTCAGACCTCCAGGTTCGACTAGATTAACCGACCACAGGAGGAGCCTGAGATTGCACAGTACTCCCTTTCAGGAATGTCCCTTAGGGAAGAGAATGAACCATGGGGAAATCTAGATAGGAAAGAGCAGAGAAAGAATGCTGGTTGGGTTCTCCAGAGGAAGGACTCAAGTGCGATAAAGATGAGGAAATCTAGTGTAGGAATTCACTCTGTGGCTATAAAGGCCGAAGTCTCACAGTCCGTATGAGGGACAAATTGGAGGACTTGGCGTGTGAGGCTGGCAGACATGGCGGGGGGTGGGGATGGCGAGTGGGAAGCAAGGGTGAAGTGGGGAGGCTCCTGTTGTGGGGAGAGAACTGGGACATGGACCAGGCACTCTCTGTGTGGTTCCCCTGTGGCACAGCTGAGCTTGGACTTCCCGTTCCTGTTGCGTGACTTTTCCCCTTATACTAAATAAAAATAGAATTGTTTTAGTCTTTTGTTAGACTGGTTATTCCCCGAATCAAGCTAATTTCTACAAAAGATGATGGACGTCCAGCCTCAGGAAGAGAGAGGATATGTTGTCGTGTTTCCTCTTCCTTTCATTCAAGCTGAACCTTCTAGAGATTTGAAGGTTCCACCCATATTGGTGAGAGTAGATAGTTATTAACACATTGATTCAGAAATGGCATTTTCAGAAACACCCTAACAGATGCCCATAGAATTGCTTTATAGACTACATGTGTGTTCCTTAGCCCAGTCAATTTAACACATGAACTGTCAAAAGGCCTGGGGACACAGCTCAGTGGTACAGCCCTTGCCCACCATCCACAAAGCCTTGAATTTGATCCCTAGCACTGGAAAACAAATGACAAGAACCACTTTAGAAAGAGATGAGATATTCTGGAAAGAAAAACGCCAAACCTTCCTTTCAAAGCAAGTTGGAAATATGACCAATGAAGGCATCCTAAAACTTCAGAAGCATCCCACAACCTCTTTGTGTGGCTTTGTCATGGGAGCCAGGCAAAGGGAAGCAGCCAGATAGCATCCAGCCCCGTTCTCCACCCTTCTTAGTTTTGCTGTCAGAAAGCTCCCCCCCCCTCCAAGCACACTCACCATTCAACACTGCTGAGTTTGTCTGAAACATTTAATATCAAGTTTGAGTAGATTTGGAATTCCCCTGTTTCAGACCAATCAACCAGTTGTAGAAAATATGGCTGTAAGTCACTTAACTCTATGGTAAGAACAAATTATGGGTCACTTATCTTAAAAAAGAAAATCTAGCTAAAGTATTACCTTTGTGCCATTAAAATAGGTGAAGTGGTGGACTTCCGTGCCTCTGCAGCAGCTTTGATAAGCTCCATGCACTAGAATTTGAGACTAGCTTCCCTCCCTGGACCACAGTGCTCTAATAAGAACCCTTCCCCCTGGAGGTGAAGGAGGGAGCTGACTGGGGTTAGGACATCCTTCTTTTCCAAATTCCAGTCCACACAGGTGCTGCTCAGGCAGGGAGTGGCGGCGTCCCACAGCTCCACAGATCTTTCTCTCATCTGCCTTTCCACTCTTATTCCCTGCCTTCTACTGCCCCTTCGCCTCCGCTCTGCTCGGGTGGCTCATCTTCAGCTGGCCGCTCCTAGCTGTGCTTGCGCCCACCACCGCCAGGTCACAGGTGACATGGAGTTCCCCCTTCTGCTTGAACACCGTCTCCAAATGACTGACACAAAGGGAAAGAGGAGCGGCCCTTGACACATGTCCCCGAAGTCCTTTACGAACCACAGAGCATGCTCCCCTGGCTACACACATGGACATCTACAAAAGGTGATCATGTAGACATCAAGGGAACCAACATGGCGCAAGTGTTACCAACACACCATGAGCAGTGTCTACAGTATCTCCCGGCGCCATGGGCATTGCAAGCGAGGGCAAGACTGTGCCTAGAGAATTGGGATGTAGATTGAGACGTTTAGCACTGTGCGTGCTGACCCCATTTCTTGAAATCCATGAAGCAAAGTGACCAGGAAAAGCTAGATGTCAAGTCACATACCTGGTCAACCATTCCCAGCCTGCTCTACTGAGAGAAGCACATTATGTGCAAACCTAAGCTGCCAGTGCAGAGACCCTCGGAGCTTATGGGAAGTAGATATAACAAGGTAAATCAAAACAAAACTCTTATAGAACACACGCACACTTACATACACAAGTATGTATGCACGCAAACGCACACATGCATATGTTTGGGTATACATGCCCATTCACATGTATGAAAAAGCACTCACATATAGGCACACATCCACACAGTGCTCATATTTTCACTGCGGGCACATTTATGCGTGTCTGTGTGTGTGCGCACGCACACTGACACACAGATTTTTAAAAACCTTTTATCATTGGAACACTTCCTTTCAGAAGCTGATTCCTGGCTTTTCCTCCTGGCATTTCCTGTCTGGATTTACAACAGGCAGTGTTACAGTCCAGCGCTGTAAATAACACTGTCCCAGTAAATGACACCAGTTCAAAAGTTACTTCCTTAACGGCTTCCGGATGCAGGCTTGGCTGGGGGGTACTGATGAAAGATACTTTGAGCTCTTCTAACATCACCATGTTGATTTATGTATCAAAAGGTGCAGAACTTGTCAAGGCAAACACTGCCAGGTCAATTGTAAAATGTGATCAGGCGCTGGATAGCCACAGCTGCCAATACATCTATTTCTGGGGGTCAATTTATTCTTGAATGGAATTTTAACTTCGGCCAAAGGAGTCACAACGAATCCCTTATTTATATGAAAACTATCTTGAGCAGAGAACAACACACACGCTCACAGTCTGGAGGGACAGGAAGCCAACAAACACTTTCTTCCTTATTTATTTGCATTCTGGGTGGGGTGAGGGAAACTGAGAGCTCAGATTTCACAGTTCACAGCACTGTCAGGTCCAGTTCCAGGGCCTCCCTGGGGTGCTGCCTGTAGCTTTTCTCTCCAGTGGAATGGGAGTGGCTCCCTCTTCCAGACTTAAAAATCTGGTGACAGATGGGATAAAGTCACCAGCTGAGGCCATGAGGGAAGAGGGCTTCATTCTTTTGTTTTTCACATTGTGTGTGTGTGTGTGTGTGTGTGTGTGACTGTATGTTTGTGTATATGTAGTGTGTGTGAATACCACAGCTCCGTGTGCACAGAGGTGTGTACATCTTCCTCCCCCACCATCTTATTTTAGGATCCAAGTTCTCCTTTAGAATACTAGACTGGCTACCCAGCAAGCTTGGGGGACCTGCTTGTCTCTGAGGCCCAGCCCTAGAGATTCAGACATGCCACCAGGAGTGGCCTCTACATGGGTGCTGAGGGTCTAGAACTTGGTCCTCATGCCTACAGTGCAGCTGTCTTACCAACTGAGCTCCCTCAACTGCCCCAGGAGACCTCATGCTCTAACCCAGCTCTGTGTGACCCAAAGCCTGCTGCTTAGCCTCTCTGGTCAGGTTCTTCAATTCACCTAGCAAGTGCAGATGTCACAACTCCTAAAAATCTTCTCTGTGGATATTTTTCAACATTTTCGACAATTAGACAAAGGGGCTGTGTATGGACTTATGGTTATGGCTTAGCCAAAAAAAAGAAAGAAAGAAAAGATCCTACCTTACTCTTTCTTTGTTCCTGGGCTGAAATGCACATTGTATTGCTCAGAGACCAAGGCTGCTAGGATGGGGACAAGGGACAGGCCCATGACTGGAGATAGGCTGTTGCCACCTCCCCTGTCACATGGGTTGGAGCCTGGAATGAGCCCCTGCTGAGGAATGCTAGTGATTCCCTTGAACTGGTGGAGTCTGCATGATCAATTAGCTGGAGCCTTATAGTGGTATATTATTTGTATTTTATTAAATAAATCTTGCCCGAATACCAGAGGTGAAGCTAAAGCCACCAGAGGTCAGGCAACGGTGACACACGCCTTTAATCCCAGGATCAGGGAGACAGAGACAGATGGATCTCTGTGAGTTCAAAGCTACCTTGGGCTACACAAGATCAACGCAGAAACAAATCCTGGTGGTGGTGGCCTGCACTTTTATTCCCAGTCCTAGGGAGTCAAACCTTTAATCCCAGCACTAGAGGGAATAGAAAATGGGAGGAGAGAGGCTCAGACTGCTTAGTTTGCGATCGCCCAGACTTGGTAGAGGTAAGACTTCTCTAGTGGCTTTAGCTTCACCTCTGGTCTTCAGACAAGATTTATTTATTAAAATACAAATATTATAGCACTATAGAGCCTGGTTTGTTTTGGCACAAGTGTACCTACTCTAAGAGCTTGAACAGAAGCAAAGAACAAGGCAGAAAACCCTGCTGCCAGCTGAACGTCATGGAAGTGAATAGGTCTTGTGTCCTGAGGTCTCAGCATCAGAGAAAGGAGGACCCTTTTGGCAAAGAGCTATCAAGTTCTGTCTCTGTGTCCCTGGCTGTCCCTGGAGGAGAGCCACAGTGTGGTCTCTTTCAGAGCAATGGCTGGGATAACAGGTCATCCAGCAAGCCCCCCTCTGAAGTCTCACCTTTAGCATCCTCTGAGCATCCCTGGTGACCTTCAGAGAAGAATCACAGCTATGTTTCTGTCTGCCATAGGACTGTCCCCAAAACTTGGGGACAGGGACTTTCTGGGAAGAAACTGTTCAGTGCAAGTGCTCCTATCTTCTTTCTTGAATCCATTGCAACAACAACAACAACAACACACACACACACACACACACACACAAGAATTTTCTTAATATTATAAGGTACAAGATAACCCACGTGGGTTAATGGGAATTCATAGGCTTGCTTCAGTTCTAATTAGAATCTGAAAACAAATTTTCCACCCTATAATCTGTTATCATTTAATCATCTACATTGTGGTACCTTTACTATAAATATCAATATAGGATGGATTACATGCTTTTAGTTTGATGAACACCAATACATACTTTTTTGGGGGGATTATAAAGAAATCCATTAAGCACCACCCTGTAGCCTGCCCTGTGGCTCATGTAGACTTTGGGGAGATATACCCAGGGCCATAAAAAGAATGGGCCTGGACTCAAAGCACCCAAACAGTTATGAACATGCTCATGCAGTTGCTGCTTGTTTTCTGTCTGTCTTTCTAGAAACACAGACCAGAAAAGCATGACTTTCAGAAACTGCACTGCTATCAAAATTATAGATATTTTTCCTTCCTCTGTACACAACATGCAACTTGGTTTATGATGGATTAAAAGCTAATTAACCTTTTTCTTTCTGGGATCTAAGACACGCTTCCACTTATTACAGATTTCAAGCTCGATATTCCTATATAGACAACTTTGAGTTACCTATCCGTACTTTCCAAAGAACAAGAAGTAAACTTGCCACAGAGTCTCCTGTCTATCTTCCCCTGTCCCCACCAAGTCCACAGTTTGCATCTAGCAACCACCAGACTGCATCTCAAACATCTAATTGATAAAGCCCCACAGAGACCCGATTCTGTCCTATCTCAGCATGACCTTCCACTATGGCTACACTTCTCTGGTCAGAAGGGAGGGCTCCAGACCCTTAGGCTGCAGTTCTTCTAGAGACGTTTCTCAAGTGAATAGCACTTGACTTGTGTCTTCAGACTCTGTGCCTACACGGTGAGTCAACTGAGAAAATTATGTTAATCCTGCAGCTTCCGTCTCGGCGCCTCTAAAATGGTGGTTGATTGTATTTATAGGGGAATCTAATGAGAAACGTTGCAAGGATTCCTCATGACTAACTTCATGCCAGATGTGTAGTAAATTAATCCTCAGGTTTCCAAGGACGGGAATCTATCCTGAAAGAGCTTTGCAGAATTCAGGAGTGAAGTTGTCTGGCTTGGCATTTTCTTTATGGGACAGCTTTTGTTAAACTGATTCAATCTTTTTTTTATAATCTAATCTATTTTCTCTGAAGTCGCTTTTAGTAGCTTCTGGCTTTCTGGGGATTTTCTCATTTTTGATTGAGATTGTTTTATTTGTACAGACACTGTTACTCAAAATTCAAAATCCTAGTTCCCCCCCTTTTTTTTGGCTTTTGGAGACAGGGTTTCTCTGTGTAGCTTTGGTGCCTGTCCTAAAACTAGTTTTGTAGACCAGGCTGGCCTTGAACTCAGAGAGATCCACCTGCCTCTGCCTCCCAAGTCCTGGGATTAAAGGCATGTGCTACCACCACCTGGCTAGTTCACTTTTCTTTTATGGTCATGTTTTAATTTCTCATTTGTTTTGAAAGTACAGTTTTTCTGGGCATAGAATTCTTGGTTAAGTCTGTGGTGGTGGTGCATGCCTTTAATCCCAGCACTCAGGAGGCAGAGGCAGGGGGATCTCTGTGAGTTAGAGGCCAGCCCAGTCTACAAGAGCTAGTTCCAGGACAAGCCCCAAAGCAAAGATACACAAGAAACCCTGTCACAAAGAAAAAAAAAATCCTTCAATATCCATATATACTATTCTTTGCATTTTGAGGTACATGGTATGTGATCAGAAATTGGGTATTAAGTTGTCAAGAAGTCAATGTATATTATGAATTTTTATTGTTGTATTAAAATTTTGGTACTTTCTCATTGTCATAAAGATATATGACACATAATTCATCATTCTAATCATTTCTCAAAATATCATTTATGTCTTAGTTAGAGTTTCTATTGCTGTGAAGAGACACCATGACCACAGCAAGTCTTATAAAGAAAAGCACTTAATTGAGGTGGTGGCTTATAGCTCAGAGGTTTCGTCCACTATCATCCTGGAGGGGAGTATGGGGTACGAGGCATGCAGCAGACATGCTGCTGGAGAGGAAGCTGAGAGTTCCACATCCTGCTCAGCAACAGGAAGTGAACTAAGACACTGGGTGGTATCTTGACAATATATAAGACCTCAAAGCTGGCCTCCACAGTGACACACTTTCTCCAATAGGACCACACCTACTCCAAAAAGGCCACACCTCCTAATAATGCCACTCCCATTGCCGNGGGAGCTTTTCTTTCAAACCACCACAGTTTATTTAGTTGGTATTTTACCTTCATTTATGTGTGTACACCATGTGTGTACCTGGTTTGTACATAGGGAAGCCAGAACAAGTATCAGACCCCCTGGAACTTAAGTTACAGATCATTGTGAGCTACCAGGTGGGTGCTGAGAACCTGGGTCTTCTGGAAGAGACGCAGTATTTCTCACCACTAACCCATCTCTTCTCTACAGCCCCTATCCTAATAATTTTTAATTATACTTTCCATTCCATGGCATTGAGTAAATTCACATAGTTGTACAACTGTCTCCAACCATTCATCTAGAATGTTCTCATCTTCCTTACCTGAAACTTGGGGCCTAATAAACAGAACCTCCCAATTTCTTCATCTCTCCAAGGCTTGAAAAACATCCTTCTCTCTGTTTCCATAAACTTGACTATTCCCGTTACTTCAGATAAGTAGGATCTCAAATGGAAGACTGACTCAAAATTCCCTATTTAACCAAGTATGATCTTGAGCCTCTGATCCTCCCCCTGTCTCCACTTCCTATGTGCTAAGATTTCTGGCACACACTATCAAGTCAAGCTTATGCCATGGTTCTGGGGACTAAATGCAGCCAGGGATTTCTGCATGCTGGGTAAGCAAGCACTCCACCAGCTGAACTACACCCCAGAGGCCCCTATTTGTCTTATTGTAGCTTATTTCACTTAGTGCAGTGTCTCTCGGGTTCATCGGTGCCGCAGCATGCATGCATCAGAACTCTCTTTCCAAACAGCATTCACCATGTGGTGTGCCCGCATGGTTTATCTCCTCTGTGACTGGACATTTGGGTTGTATTCACCTTCTGGCTTTGTGAATAGTGCTGCTATGAACATCACCGTTGTATCTATGGCTCTGTACACTTCAGCTATGCTAGATTCACATACAGATGTCTCTGGTTCTCGAAAGTATAGACTGATAGTTTTCATCAGACTTGGAGGTTTCGGGTATTTCTTCAAAAATTGATCTGCCTTTTGTTCCCCTGGCTCTCCGTCCATGACTCCCACTGACATCTGATGGTGTCCCATGCATTTCCAGGAAGATGGTTTCTCTTGACCCTTTCCTCTTATTTCATGTATTGGGAAAATATGAGAAAGTTTGTGTTTTATCTTTTCTTAAATACACCCTTGAATGTACTGATGAGAATGGATTTTTTTCCCAGTTATTTCTTTTGTCTTTGAGACAGAGTCTGAAGATCTAACTCAGATTGGTGTCCAACTGGTGATTCTCCTGCCTCAGCCTGCTGTGCTATAGAGTGGCAGGCATGTACAACCATACCTGGATTAATGTTCTCTCTTTATATTTGATTCTTACATGACCCTGCCCTCTGTATGATGCTGTCTCTTTGGTGACACACTGTTCGCACTCATCAGTCTAATCAGTTGACGATAGCTTCTGTTAATCTTTGAGCCTATTTATAATAGCTAATTTAAAGCTGAGGCTGCCTGCACAAGCTCAAACCAGTTAACGTTCCAGCATGAATGGGGGAGGGGCTCAGGAGGCTCTACCCCCTGACTGAGGAGCTGTTAGCAGGGGATGACTGTTGGGAGTGAGTGAGATTTTCCTGAAGTGTGTGACCCCTTGCTCCTTGCACTTGCACAGCTGAGGAAGGAGGAGGAGGCAGCAAAAGAAGATAACATTGGGATATGGGAGGCATGGAGGGTGTAGACACAATCAGAATGCATAATATCCACATATGAAATGCTCAAAGGTCCAGTAAAATATTACATTTAAAAAACTTACATCTAGTAAGCTTATTGCCAGTGTCTTCTCAGAAAAGTTTGCACTGGCTGCTTTATAACTTGTTTGGGCATTGTTGTTTAAAACCAGACATATAGGAGCTGAGGATATAGATCAGTTGGTCGGATGCTTGCTTAGCATGCATGAGGTTATGTGTTTGATCTCTGGCAACACAAATTGTTGTGTGGTGCATATCTGTAATATCAGCACATGGGGGGTAGAGACAGGAGGATTACAAACTCAAGGTCCTACTAGGTCGCTTAGGGAGTCTGAGATTAGCCTGTGCCAGATACCCTTTTCAAAATAATTATAATAGTAAAACTAACTGATTATTTTAAAAAATAAAACTAGAAACTTAAAATAAATATGACATCCCTGGAGACCACATTTACCCCAATGATACTGAAATTTTGTGGTGGTAGACATTATTTTTGTTTTCTTGATAACTGGCTTAGTGGATTAAGTCTATGAAATCGGAGTGATTTACTGTTACGTGTCAACTAAATTGTCTGCTTGGTTATGTCAGTGTTTAGTGATTGGGCAGATATGCATGTGAATGCCTTGGACCAATGCTTTCCCTTGGTCTTTGCTGCAAGGCTCCTGTCTAGGTGCAAGCATCACCTTGAAGCTCCATAGGCACAGGGTCTCTCAGCCTTACTTCCTGCTTGACCAGTCACAGGCTTGGCCAGAGGTTGGGGTTTTTCCTTCTATCATTTCTGGGCAGGAATATAACCTTGAACATTTACATTGACCCTTGGTTTTCCCAGGAATAGTTTTTCCCACTTTGGACATTTTGGCTCCTCAGGAATTTCCCTCCAGCTTCCTGTCAGCTCCCCATTAGCTCTAATCGCTATCACTGCTGTAAAAAGTGGTAGTGTTTAAAAACAGCTACTAATTGTTGCTAATGTCTACTAATTGTTGTTACTAATTGTTGTGATCAAGCTGCCCTGACATGGAACTTCGAACATGGAGTTCTGGGTCAGGTGAAATAAAGATAAGTCTGAAGTGTGGAGGGTTTTCCTGATGGAAGGGGTATTTCTCAAGAGACTGGGCTCTTTGGTACTCTGGGCCTGTTCTGCCTCCTTTAATTCCTGAGCAGCTGTTGCTGTCATAGGTATTACTGTTGCAAGGCTGCTGTTTTTTAGTTTTTGAAGGGTGATTAGGATTAAGATAAATAAAGACATTACAAATGTCACCAATTCTTACTCAGATTCTGCTGTTTTCTTGAGCCAACGTGCTTCAGATCCTTGTAGGCCTTCAGTTAATATCCAGAATATTTTTTCCATTATTTCTACTGTTCCTACCACTTTTATAGAGGGTGGGTTTATAGAATTCTTTTTGTCAGTGTTCTGGAACATTGTCTCTTGCCAGGCCAAGTCCAAGCCAAGCATGTAGAGGAGGCATCTAAGGATGCTCCAGGACATGAGGACAGCATGGGTCAGAAGTACAGGTCACTTTGGTTAGAAGGAACAGCGGGGCTCCAGTGTGGCTGGAGACACAGGCTTCCCTTGGGAAAGCATTGTAGGAGATGAGAATGAAGGCTTAGGCAGTGACCAAAGCCTGGAGACCTTATATCCAGATGTCTTTAAAGAGATCTCTTAATTCTTGTGCATGAATGTGTATCTATATGCTTGATTGGCACATGTGTCTGTAGGTTTGCAAGAGGACACTAGATCCTCTATAGCCAGAGATATAGGCAGTTGTGAGCCACCCGTGTGCTTGCTAGGAACCAAACTCGGGTCTCCCCGAAGAACAGGGGGCACTCTTAACTGCTGAGCATCCCTCTGTCTCATAAATCCACATTATTTCCTTCTAACTTTAGAGGCTCACAACTTTAGGGCATGAAAGCATAGCAGGAGAGCACAAAAGCTATTTGTTTTATCGGATTTTAGCAACAACAGGAACAGCAGAAAACTAACAAACTCACAGAAACCGAAATCACTACTGAATGAAAAATGGGTCAAAATAGAAATGAAAGACTTCCTAAAACTGAAAGAAAATAAATAAACAACACACCCAGACTTATGGGTCACAAAGAGCAATCCTAAGAGGTAAGTTCATAGCACAAAGCGCCTACATTTGAAAAAAAAAAAGAGAGATCTCATATTAGTAACTTAACCTAAAACTTCTAGAACGAAAATAAGAAATCATGACCAAAAGGAACAGATGGAGAGAAATAATCAAACTCTGAACTGAAATCAATAAAATCAAAACAAAATAAAATCAATATAAAGAGCTAATAAAACAAACAGTTGATTCTTTGAAAAAAATCTGTAAGATTGACAAACTCTTATTTAATTCACTAAAAGGCAGAGAAAGAATATCCAATTTAATAAAATTGGAGATTAAAAAGGGGGTATAACAAGAGATACAGAAAAAAACAGAGAATCATAAGGACGTATTTTAAAAACTTGTATTCCACTATCTTACTTAGGGTTACTATTGCAATGATGAAACATCATGACCAAAAGCAAGTAGGGGATGAAAAGATTTATTTGGCTTATACTTCCATATCCATAATCCACCACAGAAAGAAATTAGGACAGAAACTAAAACAGGGCAGGAACCTGGAGGCAGGAGCTGAGGCAGAGGCCATGGAGGGGTACTGCTTACTGGCTTGCTCAGTCTTTCTTTCTCTCTTACCTTTCTCTCTCTTACCTTTCTTTCTTTCTTTCTTTCTTTCTTTCTTTCTTTCTTTCTTTCTTTCTTTCTTTCTNCCTCCCTCCCTTCCTTCCTTCCTTCTTTCTTGGTGGGGTTTCTCTTTGTAACAATCTTAGATGTCCTGGAGCTCACTTTGTAAACCAGGCTGTCCTAGAACTCACAGAGACCAGTCTGCCTCTGCCTCCTGAGTGCTGAGACTAAAGGCATGTGTCATCACATCTGATTCAGTCTGCTTTCGTACAGAACCAAGGACCACCCACAATGGGCTGGGCCCTCTTCCATAAATCACTAATTAAGAAAATGCCTTATAGTCAGATCTTATCAAGGCATTTTTCTCAGTTGAGTGTCCTCCTTTCAAATAACTCTATCTTGTGTCAAGTTGACATAAAACCAGCCAGCATATCAATCAAATTGGAAAATATGAAAGAAATGGATAATTTTCTTGATACATACCACTTACTAAAGTTAATTCAAGACCACGTAAGCAATTAAAACAGACTTATAACTGCTACTCAAATAGCAGCTGTCATTAAAAGTCTCCCAACAAAAAGCCCAGAGCCAGTTGGTTTTAGTGCAGAATTCTATAAGACTTTCAAAGGAGAGTTAATGCCCATACTCAAATTACCCCACAAAATATAAACAGAACATTGCCCAATTTGTTTCACAATTGCCTCAGTTACCCTATTTCAACGAAGAAATAGAGTTGCAGACGAATTTCCCTTATGAACATAGATGCAAAATTTCTCAACAAAATACTTGCAAACTGAATCTAAGAACACATCAAAAAGATCATGTACCATGGTCAAGTAGGCTTCATCATGCAGGGATGGTTCAGCCCATGCCAACTGATAAAGGTAATCCTCCAAATAAACTAAAAGACAAAAGTCACATGCTTATCTCTTTAGACGCAGAAAAGGCCTTTGGTGAAACCCAACATCTCTTCATTATAAAAACCCTGGAGAGATTAGGGGTACAAGGGTCATACCTCAGCATAATAAATAAAGGCAGTTTACAGCAAGTCCACAGCCAACATCAATTTAAATGGAAAGAAACTTAAAGCAATTCCATTAAAATCAGGAAGAAGACAAGGCTGCCCACTCTATCTAGACCTGTTCAATATCCTGCTGCCTTATCTTACATCACCTTGACACACAAGGTAGAGGAGGGAGTCTCGGTTGAGGAGGGAGTCTCGGTTGAGGAAAGGCCTCCAGAAGGTTGAGCTGTAAGGCACTTTTTAAATTAGTGATTGATGGGGGAGGGCCCAGCGCATTGTGGTTGGGGCCACCCCTGGACAAGTGATCCTGGGTCCTATAAGAAAGCAGGGTGAGTAAACCATGAGGAACAAAGCAGGAAGCAGCATCCTCCATGGCCTCTGCTTCAGCTTCTGCCTCCAGGATCCTGCCCTACTTAAGATCGTGTCCTGATTTCCTTTAACGAAGAACTATGGTATAGAAGTTTGAGCCTACTAAACCCTTTCCTCCCTCATGCTTTGGTCATGGTGTTTCATCACAGAAATAGTGACCCTAATTAAGACATAGGTACCAGCATAGTAGAGTATTGCTTTGACAGACCTGATTATATTTTGGGGAGGATTGTGGAGGCTCTTCAGAAACTTTGTGCAAAAAAACCCTACACAAATGTGGAATGGAGCCATCTTGAGCTTAGAAGACAAGCTGTGTGTGCTGCAGAGGGTGGGGCTGGAGAAATGACCCAATACCTTTGGACGGGCCCCGGAAGATGGTGAGTGGATCCCAGACACTGGACACTGAGTCATTTACACTGTTTGAGTTTGCTTTTTCTTTGTTCAGGTTGTGACTGTGCCCTGGTTCTTCCCTCTTGAAGTGGAAGTGTTTAATTTAAATTTGATTTTTACAGGAGCCCACAGCTGGAAGACTTTTAGCTTTTGAAAGAGGTTCTGAGTTTTCAGAGAGATTGCATATTTTACAGAGACTGAAATCTTAATGTGTTTGAATTTGTAAAGACTATAGGACTTTTAAAGTTAATTGTGTTTTTAGTATGAGGTCTTGGGGATGAATGAGAAAGGAAAGGGCTTAATAGTGATGTGTTTGTGTGTCAACTTGACAAGGGTCAGTTGTGTTGGCTACTCTCACATCAACTTGACAAACTAGAGTTATCTGAAAGAAGGGACCGTCAGCTGAAAAAAAAAAGCCTCTTTCAAATCCAGCTGTCAGACATTTTCTTAATTAGTGATTGATGGGAGTGGGCCATCTCCGGCCTGGTAGTCCTGGATTTTTATAAGAGAGCAGGCTGAGCCAGAGAGGTTGAGGACACCACCAGAAAGCCCATAGAATCAACTAACCTGGGCTCATAGGCACGAGACTGGCTCACTATCCAGAGAGCTTGCAAGGGACTAACCGAGCCCTCTGCTCGTATATTACAGCTGTGTAGCTTGGTCTTCTAGTGCAGCTGCTAACAGTGGGAGCAGGGGCTGTCTCTGACTCCGTTAACCTGCTTTTAGGACCCTCTCTTCCTACAGGGTTGCCTCATCCAGCCTTAACAGGAGAGGAGATGTCTTGTCTTAGTCTTGGAGGTGTCTGCAACTTGATATGCGAGGACTGGCTGACACACGTGATTAAGAAGATAAATAGAGGAAGAGAAGAATGGATGAAGGGGGCGAGTTTGGAAGGAAGGACTAGGAGGAGAGGAGGGAGGGAGGGGAAACTGTGACTGGGTTGGGAAATAATTAATTAAAAATTTAAATAAATTAATACTTTTTTAAAAGGAGACAAAGGAAGGCATTGCTACTAATGTCACACACCAGAGTTGCCTTTGTACTCGGGGTGGCCTGAGATAGTTCTGACCAATAGGGTATAAGCAGAAGTTCCTACACAAACCTTCTCTTATTTTGTAAAGCAAATTGCTTGTGGGCACGCTCACTGACACATGGCCTTTTAGGATTTGCAGACACATGAATGGAAGCGTGCTGTGATCATGGGGTAGCACACATGGGGACAAAAGCATGTGATAGCAGGATCGAGCAGGAGGGAAGAGCAAATTTGGAATGTTCAGTACACACATTTCTCCCGAAATTCATTTGATGAGGGGGAAATACTTCCTGTTGACAAAGTCTTCAGTTACCAGGTCCTGCTCCCCATGCCCAGGGTAACCTCGGCTGATTGGTGGGAGGCTGTCTCAGGTGGGGTTTCTATTGCTGTGAAGAGATACCATGACCACGGCAGCTCTTAGGAAGGAAATTATTTCATTGGGGCTGGCTTGAAGTTTCGGAGGTTTAGTCCACTATCATCACAGCGTGCAGCATGGCAGCAGCTAAACGTGGTGTTGGAGAAGGAACTGACTTCTACATCTTGATCCACAGGCAGCAGAAGGAGACAGTGTGCCACACTGGGGTATAACTTGAGCACATGAGACCTCAAAGCCCGTCAGCATAGTGACACACTTCCTTCAACAAGGCCACACTTCTAATAGCGCCACTCCTTAGGAGCAAAGCATTCAAATACTTGAGTCTATGGGCGCCATACCTATTCAAAGCACCACGGACGACAAGTTATGGAATTCCTCTGGGATTTGGGTTCTGCCAGATGGAGCAAGGAAGAGGGTTTTAGTGAGGGAGTGGTCATATAACTGATGATGAGGTCAATATAGGATAGGGGGAGGGAGATCTGGAGACACCTAAGATGCCTGGGAGGAGACTTGGGATTTAGTATCCACAGGGGTGTATATGCCAGGTGTGCTGCTATAGATAGATGGTCTAGACACTGAATGCGAGCAAGTTTGTGTTGATCTTGAACTTAGAATCCTACTGTTTCATCTTGCTGGCATTGTATGTAGGAGTCATCACATCTGGCCAAGGTGCTTGCTGACTTCGGATATGAGCTATGGTGGACCTGACATAGCCCAAGACGGGTGTTGGCCACTGAGGGATCTTGGAACGAGGTATCTACTCCACCTGGGCTCCCAAGAGCTACTTCTTTGGGAATACTCAAGAGAGCCCTGTCAAGGTCAAAGTTATCTGCTCTGTCTCCTGAGCGCTTCACCAGCAGGCTGGGGCAGCCTATGGTGGCTGTTCTCAGCTTTGTGTACCTTCTCTTCTTCAAATCTCAATGGAACTCCTAGGTCTGGGAATGTACCTCGGTTGGCAGGTCGGCAGGGGATTAGCCAAGCCTAAGTGAAACCCTAGGTTTGAACCCCAGCAATACAAAAACTGGGTGGAGTGGTAATTACATACCTATAATCCAGGTACAGGAGGGGTAGAGGAAAAGGATCAGGATTTCAAGGTAATTTTTGGCTACATGATGAGCTCAAGGCTAGCCTGGGCTATGTGAGATGCTGTCACAAACAGATCTCTATAGCAGCTTTGAAGAATATCTGGAATCTCTTTCTGGACATATTAGCTGTTACATAATAAAGTGCCAAGCCATAAGATTGAATCTAGAACTATCTCATTGCAGTTCTTGGTTGGGACAGAGAGGGGAGACCCAGCTCTGGTCAAGTCTGCTACTAGTCAAAGCTTCTTGCTGTTAAGACCATTGGCTATATCTTTTCTGGAATACACTCATCCTTTTCAGAAATGTTGAGGGCTTCTTGGCCGTGTTGCTTCCCTGAGCACACATAACACATAATCCTTGGCAAAATCATAAAGGGGATCATTTATATAGTCTCGAAGATGGTGGTTCTGCCTAGTGAGTAGCGTCATTTCTTATTTCAACTATATTCCTCTCACTCCATGAGTGGCCTGCTGCGTGGCTGCCCTGGAACTCCACAGAAGGACTCCCACTCCTGAGCTGCTTCAGCTGCCTCCCAGGATGGGGCTGCTTTAGGTGTGAACCTGGCCATTCCCCCCCTCAAGAGAGGTTCTGTTTCACCCCAGGGAACTAAGTGTGCAAGCATGTCTGACCTTGACCAAGATTATTAGCTCTTGTGTAATCCTGCCAGACTCATATAGAATATTGTTTTTGTCTTATTTGATAATTTTGAATTGAATATTTGTGTACCCCCAATTCATGAGCTGGAATCCTTAAATTAAAATACCTTAGAAAAAACTTTGGGTATGACTAGGCCATGAGGGCAAAGCCCTGGTGGTGGCATTCATGTTCTGCTATAAGAATGAGGGACACACTAGTTAGTGGATAAAGTTCCTTGCTGCCTGCTCAACTTTCTGGAAACCACACTGTGGCAAGAGTGTGTGCACACATATAAATACACAAACATGTATGCACACACACACAATACACATTTTCAAACATTGCATTATATGAAGGAAGAAAGGAAGAAAGTGTGGGCCTGGAGAGTGCTCTCTTGTGTCTCTTTCTGGGGTGCAAGGGTTCTGAGAGAGTAGACAGTTTGCGGCTGGAGGAGTGTACTTCCAGAGCCTGAGCACGGAAGCACCCTGATCTCAGGTTCCCCAGAATCATAACAGATGAATTCTTGTAGAAAATAAAAATACCCAGGCTTTGGAACTTTTCTGTGATAAAGAAGAAAATGGACCATGCCACTAAACAGTTAAGCCAAGCCTGGGTAAGTCAAAATATACCCATAAATGGCTTCAATTGCCCTACCAATGACAGTGTCCTCAAGGAGGAGAAAACAATCTTAGTTCTGAACCAAACTGAGAACTGGCACTGTCTCTAAACTGCAACCAAACCTGTGATCATTTCCAAAGCCCCTTCTCAGTCTGAACAAGGGCGTGAGAGGGAAGAACTCTGCTCGCTTGGTGGGGAAGACAGCCAAGATTGAGTCTCAATGGAATCTTCTTGGCAGTGGCTGAATGTGGAGAGGAGGCAGGAATTCCAGGAAGGACTCCATCTCTAGGAGGTAGGAGGGATTCTAGAATCTTCTTAAAGATGGGAGGGGTTAGGAAATTCCTATGCCACTTGAAGGAAGTGAGAACCTTAGAGCCTGAGAAACTCCATTGGCAACCAATGCACATACTGAAAATAGCTTGCAGCCCTGTCTGCGGCCAAGGGCTTTATTCACTTTCAACAAACATTAATGACTCCATCGGTCTTTCTAAAAGCCTCCAGACTGGGGGGTGGGGGGAAATAAACAGGGCACAGGGCAGGATGCTCTGCTCACAACTGTGAGCATGCGGGGAGGAACTACAGATTTCATTGAGCCCCTCTTAGAAAGTATGAGTCAGTGTTGGCATGGGTTGGCTCCATGTGCCGGCAGGAATGAAGAACCTAGCGCCAGGCGTTTCTAACTACTTGGAGGGAAAAGCACCAAGAGAGCAATAAGGAGAACCCTAGATGATGGTGGCAAGTTATTTTTAAAAAGTGGCCAGGTAAATTGCGTGCCGATGGGAGCTGGTGAGACAGACGGACAGTGATGCTTGGCTGGACAGGGCTGCATTGAATCTCTGTAATAAGAGATGCAGAGGAGACAGGAGGGGCGGCATCGAGCATTCAGGATGCTGCTCCCTCAGTGATGGGGAGTTGAGAGAGATGCAGCATCAGTCTGCTCTCTCTCTCTCTTTCTCTCTCCCTCTCTTCTTCTCCTCCCATCTCTCTTCACTTCTCTTTTTATATATAACATGATTCTTAATAGATTCTTTGGAAATTTCACATCATGTACCCCAATCCTGCTTACCTCACAGTCCCTCCCATATCCCCCCTCACCCCTGCAGTATTCGCTCCCAAAGAACCCCCCAGTTAATTAAAAGCAAAACAAACAAAAAACCCACCTCGCCCCTAGTATTTTCCCCCCTCTCCAGCATCCATTTATTCCTCCTGGCTGCAGAGGGAGCTGTGGTGTGTCACCCAGTTTACCCTTGGGTTCAATCAGCCCCACCCACGAATGTTCATGGCAGTAAGTCATTGGTCTGGTTTAAGGCCTGGTCCTCTGGCACATCATCATCACCGGACTCTCATGGAAACTTCTCTCAGATATCCTGATGTTGCCCCAAGTCAAGGGAATGCTGCTTACTGGTTTGCTCCCCATGGCTTGCTCAGCTTATATTCTTTTTTAAAAATTACTTTTATGGAGTTATATATTTTTCTCTGTTACGCTCCCTTATTCTCCCAACCCCTTCTACCCTCTCCCATGGTCCCCAAGCTCCCAATTTACTCAGCAGATCTTGTCTTTTTCTACTTCCCATGTAGATTAGATCCATGTAGGTCTCTCTTAGGGTCCTCTTTGTTGTCTATGTTCTCCAGGACTGTGAACTGTAGGCTGGGTTTTCTTTGCTTTATGTCTAAAAGCCACTTATAAGTGAGCACATAGATTATATTTGTCTTTCTGGGTCTGGGTAACCTCACTTAATACGATGGTTTTTAGATCCATCCATTTGCCCACAAATTTCAAGATGTCAATTTTTTCCACTGTGTAGTACTCCACTGTGTAAATGTACCACGTTTTCCTTATCCATTCTTCAGTAGAGGGACATTTAGGTTGTTTCCAGGTTCTGACTATGACAAATAATGCTGCTATGAACATAGTTGAGCACATGCCCTTGTGATATGATTGAGAATCCTTTGGATATATACCCAAAAGTGGTATTGTTGAGTCTTGAGGTAGGTTATTTCCTAATTTTCTGAGAAATTGCCATACTGATATCCAAAGGGGCTGT
>LOEQ01006582.1:0-11681 GCA_001685075.1 Bramus lutescens | reverse complement strand
AGTGAAGATCTTTTCCCATTCTGTAGGCTGTCGTTTTGTCTTGTTGACCATGACCTTTGCTTTACAGAAGCTTTTCAGTTTCAGGAGGTCCCATTTATTAGTTGTTTTTCTCAGTATATGTGCTACTTGGGGTTATATTTAGGAAGTGGTTCCCTGTGCCAAAGCATTAAAGTGTACTTCCCACTTTCTCTTTTATAAGGTTCAGTGTAGCTGGCTTTATGCTGAGGTCTTTGATCCATCTGAACCCGAGTTTTGTGCATGGTGATAGATATGGATCTGTTTTCATTCTACATGTTGATATCCAGTTATGCCAGCACCATTTGTTAAAGATTTCATTTTTCCATTTTATAGTTTTTGCTTCTTTGTCACAAATCAGGTGTTTGTAGGAGTGTGGATTAATATCTGGGTCAAGAAAGTGGTTATGTTCAGAAAAAAGTGAGCAAGAAGCGTCTTAGAGGATGTGAGTTTAGAATGCAGATTGGGTAGGAATTTGTATGTTATTGCGCAGAGGCACCATCCAGGGTCTGAGCATGGGGCTGATATAATCTGCTTTGCATTTTAAACAGTAAACATGTAATTTCTGTCCTCAGATGGAAACAGGAATGACCCTGTTTCACAAAAGAGCATCAAAAGCTTTGTGACAGCTCCCTGTTAGAGGAAAGGGAAAGGTAGGAAAGGTAGGATTGTTACAAACCTCAGATTGGAGAGAGACCCAACCCACTTCTCTAAAGCCAAAGCAAGCCATTTTGGGTGCCGAGGACATAGCTCATTGGTAGAGTGCTCACCTAGCATGCTTGCTTAGCATGCTACAGGCCTGGGTTCCTTTCCCGGCACCAAAAGAAACAAAGAGAAAAAGAACATTGCCACATTTCCAGTCCTTAGAAGTAAGCTATCTTGATAGTGACTTTAGGACATTTGAGTCTCTGGACCTCTAGTTGAATGCCAAAGTCAAGCAACCACAAGTGTGTGTGTGTGTGTGTGTGTGTGTGTATGTGTTTGTGTGTGTGTATGCAGACAGAAGTTTGTGTCTTGCCTGGTCCTACAGCCATTCAGTCCCAAATAAACACACAGAGGCTTATATTAATTGTAAACTGTTTGACCTATCAGCTCAAGCTTATAATTAACTAGCTCTTGCAACTTAAATTAGCATATTTAATTACATAGTTCTTATCTATGTTTAGCCACATGACCTGGTACCTTTTCTCAGTAAGGCATTCTCATCTTGCTTTCTCTGCGTCTCTCTGCTTTTCTTCTTCCCGGAATTCTTTTAGTCTGGTCACCCTACCAACACTTCCTGCCTGACTATTGGCCAATCATCATTTTATTAAACTAATACAAGCCAATCATCATTCTGTTAAACTAATACAAGTGACAAGTCTTTACAGCATACAAAAGCATTATCCCACAGCGTGTATGTGTGTGTGTGTGTGCATGTGCGTGTGCGTGTGTGTGTGTGTGTGTACACGAGGGTAGTGCTGGGGTAGATAGCTAAGGAGGATTCAAGAGCAGCCTACAAACCTCTAAACCTGAGTGGCCCATCATCCCTGGGTCCTGGGCTGCCTGGGTCCTCCAGCAGACAAGCAGGCAGTTACATTCAGTGGAATGTAACCCTGTCTAGAGCTCTGAAACCCTCCTCAGCATGATCAATTCAGCTGACTGTTGTCCCTTTGAGACCCCTGCTCCTGCTGGCCAGTCCTCTCCTGTGCAGACAGACGGTGTCTCTGGACTGGGCACTCACTTCTCCTGTATTCTGAAGGTCTGAGGAGCTGAGCGTGGCTCTGTTTACCCCAGTGCCCAGTCCTCTTGGCCTGTGTAATATTCCTGCCCTCTGTCACCACCAGTGTGCCACATATCCAGGCAAAATCCTCAGAGTTCATATCTTGTGGCTTCACAGGGACTCAACAACTAGACAGAGGACCTGGGTCAACCCCAGCACCCCAGCATAGTCAGAGTGCCTAGAATTTGGGTGTATGTGCTCACCTGAGTCCCGCGTGTTGCAAGTGTTAGCATGTAGGAGTATGTAAGTGTGGCCAGGCACATGAGATATAAAGAAATGCCTATTCAACAAGATGAAGAAAAGATTCTATTCAAGTTTTACCTTGGTGAAATGATGAACTCACCGGGGTTATTTCCAGGAATATGGGTGACTCAAGGGCAGGGTCACCACTGGCATCCCCTGGACAATGTCACCACTGACACAGATTTCCCTCCACTTGTTTCATGTATACTCTAGAGGAGGACAGGGCCTCATGGAGATCTAGTTAACACACCTGACCCCTGTGAGCCTTGTAAATCTTGTGACCTCCCCATCCGATGACAAGGCCATGTGGGTAGGACTAGTCTCCCAAAGGTCTTTGGCTGGTGGTCTCAGCCTCTGTGATTTAAGGTGGCAATGATCATGTTCAACCCAGAGGAAGCAGCTGCATCAGTGTAAGGATGTGTGAATAGCTGTGTGAGTATGTATAAGCAATGGTGTATATGGTGTGTATTTGTGCTTGCATGTTTAAGTGTACAAGTGGGAGCATGTATAGGGTGTGCATCTTGTGTGTGCACATGTGCACATGCACACACATGCACATGCATTTATGTGTATGCATGTTTCTATAGACCTAGGGTCCTATACAGGCCTAAGGCCAGCTTCATCACCTGCCTTAGACAGATATAACTGGAGGTTTCTTTCCTGCCTGCCAGCTCCCAAATAACCACTCTGAGGCTTAATATTAATTATAAACTGTTTGGACTATTAACTCAGGCTTATTATTAACTAGCTCTTACATCTTAAATTAGCCCATTTCTATTATTCTATATTTTACCACAAAGTTTGTGGCTTGTTGCCTAATGTCTTACTTCTCCAGAGGCTGCTGGTGTCTCTCTGACTCTGCCTTCTTTTTCTTTTTATCTTTGCTTGGATTTCCTGCCTGGCTCTATTCTGCCTGCCTGGCTATTGGTCAAATCGGATTCTTTATTAACCAATGGTCTTAAGACATATTCACAACATACAGAAGGGCATCCCACACCAGACAGAATATCACTTCTGGGCAGTGGTCATCATCAGGGCTCCCCAGCATCATCATTCCCATGACAGTGCTTGCTCTAGATCGATGCTAACCAGCACTTGATTAAGCCTTCTGAGACACACATTCTGCTCAGGTTCTCTCTGGCTATCTGTCCTGCACCAGGTGGCATGTGGTGAGAATTTTGGTCTAGACTGACCTGCATTAGCCCCCTCAGTGAAGGCTGGTCTCTCTGTTTTGTCACAGCCATGACAGTGTTCCGTCCAGGCCTGAGCTAGGGTCCTACCAACGCAACCACAACTGCCTCAAGGTGATGCTATTCTTCCCAAGCCCACCACCATTAGGATATGAAGCTCTCTGTGGCATTGGCCCTGACACATGAAGCCTGTCAGAGAAAATGAGAAAGAACGAGGATAGAGACTGGAAACCGTTGTCCGCCATACAGCCCCAACTGTTCCTAGAGAGTGTTTGCTTAACTAACCCAGAAATTCTTCTGCTTAGTGACAGATGAAGAGACAGGGGCTCAAAGAGGCTGGGACTTGTTTGGGGTCCCACACTCACATAGTCTCTTTTTGTCCATATTTTTGTTTCTGTATTGGGAACAACAACGATCATTCTAGTATCCCTACGCTATCAGTTTACTTATCTTCAGGAAAATGCCACCATCGGGGACATAGTAGTGAGTACAGAGAACAGAGGCCCCATGTAGGGACAACTGTGGGATGGAGTCTGCGAGGACCTCAGGTGACAGGAGTAATAAATAGGGGGTGGCAAGCCCAGTTCTCCCCAGACTTGTGAAAGTCTTGGTCTGGGCAGTGCTATGTTGGGTTTTACAGACACGCACTTGAGAAAGGCCCTGCTCTTTGGCATTTAGTCGAGCTATGGTGTGAATACAGTTTGAATGTGTCTGTAAAGATTTATGTGTTACAAGTTTGATCTCCACCAGGGTCCTGTTAAAAGGCAGTGGTGTGGATCAGCAGGTGGTGGCTAGGCCACCGGCTACAGAACTTTCTTCAGAAGGGGCTAGCATCCTTCTAGGAGATCCTAATCTCTTCTTGGCTTCCTGCCTCCTCCTGTAGCTTTTTCCTTTTCTATACAGCCCTGCCATGGTAATATCAGCCATCCTTGGCTGTGTGTTCATTCAGAGTGAGCTGGAGCCTCCCCTCTCCCTAAGTCCCAGGCCTCACAATCCGCGGAAAACAGATTAACAGAAAAGTGCGTTGGGTGCTGTTCTGCCAGGACCAGAGGCTGCTTAGCAACCCACAGGATTCTCTGAAGCTATCACCCCCCCCAACACAAAACATAGCGGTAAAAGGGAAAAAAGCTGAGACACAAACCTAAGAGCTGGTGAAAGAGAGAGAAAAAAATCTCCCCTGGCACTGAAACTGGCATGCAAGGGTATAAAACCAATCCCTCAATAATTGAAAAGCCCATGTTGATCTATTCACACACACACACACACACACACGCACACACAAATGAAAGAAGAATAAAATCTCCAGAGAGAGAGAGAGAGAGAGAGAGAGAGAGAGAGAGAGTGAATTGCTGACTGTTTAAATAGACCATTTCGGATGTCTTTTTAACAACCACTAATGTTTTATCCATGGATGTTACTAAGGTCAAATTGGATAAAACCTATTTAGATACAATCAGATCATTTTGTATCCAAAGCCTCTTACGGAGACAGTGCAGCCTGCTGTCTGTGGCTACCGGAGTTGGTGGGAAACTCACTGGTCCATGATTCATGGGTTTGTTTACCTGGTGCTTCTGGGTGGAGATGCTTCTGTGAGGCCCTCCTGATACCTTTGGCATTCTCCTCCAAGAACTGTTCGCCAAGACTGCCTAAGCAAACAGGCAGCCAGAAATGGATGGTATATGTTTCTTTTACAGTTTCTCCTAGCAATCTTCACACCACTATCATCACAGAGGCAAAGAATCCAGGGTCCCCTTAATCTCCTGCAGAGGGTCCCCTCAACAGCTTCTCCATGACCACATCAGTATCCATGCATGTATTGGGGTTTATGGCTGAAATGCTCTAAAGACCCATTCTAGGAAGACCTGCTCTTTAGACCCAGACATTTAAAGAGCACACTGTCTACTTGTGGAAAAAGGACAAGAAAATCTCCATCCTCACATCCTGCAGAGCCCATGAAGAATCAGGACTCCTGCCTTCCATCTCCTCAAGCAGAGAATGCACCGATTTCACTGGGGTAACAGGCAGCAAGAAGCAGCCTCCAGCTCCGTGTTTATAGGAGGCAACATTTCCAACTCTGTTTATAACACACAGTATCTCCAACTGAGGTACACAAAGTGATCAGTAGAATTGGGGGGGGGGAGAAAATTCCAGGAAATGCTTGCAATTTAAAGGAATCCTTTACATTTTATTAATTGCACACACATCTTGTGCTGTCTATGTGTTGCTTAGAATGTAAGTAGTATTTGCACGTGGAAATGTGTAGAGTAAGTTTAGACCGGTTAAGGATTAAGATTTTTTGTTGATAATAATATTTGTAAATATTTATAAAGGGCTGCTCTAATATTTGTGCAGAGCATCTGGTTGCATATAAATTCTGAGGGATATTAATAAATAATTAGAACATGTTGAACCTCAGTTGTGACTTGTCAAGACAGTTTCTTCTTCATCCGATGGGTAACTTCAGCTTCCACAGACAAGCAGGTAGGTGGGTGGATGGGCAGATGCCCGGATGGACACATGGACAGATAGTGCGTTGCCAGCCTTCAGAGCAACACTTTTCACTTGGTGCCTCACGTGGATACTGGGGCTCTGGCATCCTTCTGAGACTGCACACAGCACACACCAAGGGAAAGAGAGCTCAGGAGGCAACGGGCAAGACTTCTTGAGAGGTTCCTATGGCCTGGTGTAATTCAAGGTACTCAATAGCATGCCACTTTTAATGCGATGTTTCACGTTAGCAGGAGCGTGACATCACAGGGTTCTTAGTAGAGAAAAGTAGAAGCGATGGGAGCATGATTCTAGAATTGGTTTCCCCCTTACTGTAAGTTTAATTCAATCCTAAATCGGAAGTTGTAATTTTTTTAAGGTCAATCAGCTTCCCCCTCCCTCAGTTTACACATTTACTGACACTATCCTACTCTGAAAAGCATAGCAGAAGATGATAAGCTTTCCATGGATAAATTTAGTATTTATTAGCAAATAAAATGTCTGGTCTAGCAAAGTCCAGGCTCAGTATAAATTTTTTGAAAAAATATTTCTTTCAACACCTGCCCCTTACCCTGACCCAGCTCTGTGACAGTAGAGTATAGGATAATTGTAGCACCAAGTGACCATCACTGCTTCACACCAATGGGTCGAAGAGCCTGGAAGGCTGTCTTATTCAAACTTCAAGAAATTCCCCCCACAAACCACGATAAAGCCATCACAGTGACAAACAGCAGCCTAATTGGTATTAACGGATATTTATGTTGGAATGACTAAGTTAAAGCCCCTAATTGATCGGAGACACTTGAGTAATGCGACCCGAGGAGTGCCATTAGTGTCGCATTGACATGTTAGCTTATCTTCGCTCCCGATGCCAAAAGGATACGCTTGGGAGCCTCGCATTGCAGCTCATCTGGGGGAGGCCTTCTGGCCTGAGATTTATGTTATCTAAAGCCATAAACCCAGTTGCCTCCTTCATGTTCGGAATTACAGATTTCCCATTTAGCTGGACACCGAGGGTCTGCTGCTGTGATTATGTCTACAATTATAGTCCCCTGGGGTGCATGTGGCATTGTGATGCAGTTGTGCATTTATCCTGGGCCTCTCCTCCCAGTGAAAGATCGCCATCAGCTCCTGCTGCAAGGAGCTCGTCTGTCAGAACTTCACAGTCTGGGCACTAAGTTTTCATTCTTTTCAGGGAATTCATACTCCCCGAGCAGAGTCTCTGGAAGCATTTTTTTATTCATTAAGTGTTCCCTGACTCCAGTGCTGCCCCGGACGACAAGTCCCCTTCTCATGCCCAGAAGGGAGAAGGCCCCTCTATGTGTGCACATCCTGTGTCCAAATCCAGCGTGGCAATGCTAGGTCTGGCCTAGATATGTTCTTGTCTTTCAGACATGTAATATGCTCATGCTGCATTGGCACTGCTTTGAAAGCATGTTTGGGTATGCAAACCTGAGTCTCCAGAGAAAGCTGCTGTTTCCATTTATGCGTGTGGATGTGATTCCAAGTATAACAAGAGAAACATAAGTCAAAATAAAGGAAAATAAAATTTCAGTATAGTTCAGCTCCCCTGATATGAAAGTCTGAAATCAAGAATAGTTCAAATTCCCAGAGATCTCGGTACAGGAAAATGCCACGCCTGGCCTCAAGTGATCACTCACAGTTAAAACACACGTTCATCAAAAATAATAAAAATTATTTCAGGCTAGTGGTAATGTATAAGCTGAGCACAAATAAGCTTCCTATTTAGACTTAGAGTTATTCCCAAGGTATTTAATTATGCATATGTAAATATTCCAGATCTGGTGTCTAAAGCATTGCTAGCACCAAGCACATGCAATGGGTTGCAGAGACGGAGCTGCTCTAATCACAGAGCTTGTCTGAAGACTGGGGGGCGGGAGGGTGACGTATTTGGCCTTGGCCAGAGCACCATCCTTGGCTCTGGATGCAGTCCTCTTCAGTCAAGTGCATGGCTTCTGCTGTGGTGAGAGAGGAAGGGGACACCTACCTAGCTAGGCAGATCAGCAGAATCAACCCCAGGGACAAATGGGGTGACATACCTGCTAACAGATAACTCTCAACATCCTATCTACAAAGTAAATGCTCTACCACTGAGCTATCCCTCCAGACCCTAGAAATCATATTTTTGTTATCATATTACATATGTTTTCTCCATATATTTCCTCTAAGCCCCTGTAGACATGCAGTTGGCTATATCAGGTATGTCATCGTTGATTAACCGTTCCTTGTTAAGACACTTGGAATATTTGTAATTTAATCATGAAAATCATAAAGTGAACATTCTTTTAGCCAAATTCTAGTTTTTTTTAGCTTTTGATTATGAAATACACTAGATAATTGCCCATACAATTAGTAATCTGCATACTTCGTTTGGGGGTCCTGGAGTATTGTAAAGCAAACCTGCCATATCCCCAGTTCTCTTTAGGAGATGGGGAGGGCAGATGTAAAAGCTGCCCGAGATGCCCTGCTTTCTTCTCTCCTCTGTGTGGGGATGGCTTCACTTTTTCTCATTGCTTTTCCCCTGGTTTTGGAGCAGCGGGCACGTCAGACCTACTCTGTGATTGGCAGTAGCTGGGGAGGATGAGAGACTCTGAAAGGGCCCTGTCTTTTGCTTCCTTTCTTATCGTAATCTTATCGAATGGCCCGGCCTGTCTAAGGCCTAGCTGGCCTGCTCCCAGCAGTTTGGAGGGCTGTGCTGAGAGATTCTGTGCAGGTGAAGCCTCATGCAGCCTGGGCTTAGAGAAGGCGTGCGGTGCAGCCGCCGTCCCTTGCCCTTACAAAGGCACGTCACAGAGAAGCTCTGGACCTGGAGTCGAGGGAAGCAGATGAGCTTCCAGTAGCTCCTCTGGAGTCTAGATGCAGATGGTCACCGAGCTATGGATATGAATTCCCTGTTGATTTTCTCTGCACAAATCACTCCAGCCTGTTCAACTGAGTTATAACATCAGCAGTCCACATGGATGTGCAGAAATGAACTATGAATCTGTTTAAGGTTGGAACATCCCCACCCAACTACTGCTGGTGAAGCCGGACTTACTGTCACCAGGTCCTTGTTTCCCTGGTGGGACACTAGCATGGAAGCTCCACATGGATTGGAATTCCCTTGTGAAGCCCTTGATGCTAGTGCTCTTGGTCCTACCTCTGGGCCACATCCTCACCTGTAGATGGATGCTGTGCAGTCCACCATGCCAGTGGGGAACACTGAACCTACCCTGACTGCAGAGTCACCAGGCTCTGGTGCTCCGAGTGAGCATGAACACATACGTGTGCTCTGTGCCATTGAGTATAAAGAGCATGTACTTTGGAATCAGTGACCCTGTATCCTGGCCCCATGACTTCCTCTTGCTCAGTTTCTGCTTTCTGAGTGGAATGTAGACATAGTCCCTCATGGCACCTACGTAAAGGGATGCTAATTCATTCATGAGCCACCCATCTTTCCAGACTAGACCTAGCATTTTGTAAAGTATAATCTAATCTGAAATTTTCTGGGATGCCCTGAAGCCATTGCCGGCACATCCACAAGGCCAAAACCTATTTTCTTACCAATATAGAACTAATCAATCTTTTCCAGGCTCACTCTCTGGAAGCTCTTTACACACATGGTACACACAACAGTAGACAGAAAGAAGAACACAGGTAACTTTGTCTTCTCTTGAGTGGGATGCTACATACAGTCAGCTGCAAGCTCGACTCTTTAAAAGTGCATTGCTACTGACTGTTACCTTTTAGTCTGGGAAAATATTGTTATTTTCATAGATAGGCAATGAGTTTATTAATGTTTTATAACTTGACTTTGATGTCTAATATAGTTATCAAAATAGTAATGGGATGAAAAGAGATGGCAGAGTTCTAGGGATGGGAAGAGGTGGTGGGGTTCTAAGGAGAAGAAACTGCGGACTTCTGGACTCTGAAGTGTCAAAGGAGACCAAGTACAGGAGTTGACAAGTGAGGAATGGCTTCTGGCTGTGAGCCTAGTACCAGGGGACAGCTTTTGCCTCCACTGGAGCAACTTCTGTGGAGCATGGGCAGACATGATGAATGGGAGGGTGCAGGAACTGTGTTGTCATGGGTGATGGAGAAAGCAGATGGTTCAGGTGACTCAGAGACACATGCCTGTCTTTTGCTAGGGAAACAATCATATTTCTTTTCTGATGAAGGAAAACCAGGAGACAGGCAGACTTTCACAAGATAGGAACCAGCAAAGAGGACTAAAGGCATGAAGGGATTGTTCAGAGAAGGGATGGGAGGATGGCGAGTGGAGGAATGTATCTTCCTTGAAAACTAGAAAGTTCCACCTGACTACAGTAAGGAAAGGGCACAGGAAGATAGATGGTGGCTGGGTAAGTCATGGGATCACCATTGCTATTCCCTCAGCCAAACCAGAAGCAGGGTTGTCTCCAGCAGTAAGGAGAGGGCAGGTAGTGGGGGTAGATGGTGGTCTTAGTCATTGTAGAACTCTGTAAGATCGGCTCCTCACACAATGACTGTTTGATGTTGTTTATTCTTATATACAGCTGTGGAAAGGCTCTGCTGTTTTTACTCTGCCTTACTGTCTTTCTTTATAAAAGGGATTAGTGTTGTCCATAGGTCAAACACACCTGTGTAGTAGATCCATCTTCACATCGACCCTTCCTAGACGTCCATGGCTATGGGTAGGCCAGCAAGGCTTTGCAGGAGACACGGGAAGCTTGTGTTTTCCTGGGGCTTTGACGAGGGACAAGAGAAATGGATCTGTTAAAGTCCCACTTTAACAAATGTGGCCTTGGTCACCCATCAAAGAGCCTGGTGGGAATATGACGAATGAGTCACCCTGTGAGTACCCTGTGGTGTGAGGAGGCAGCACCTAGAGACATCTGCTCTCAATTCAGCTCCAGGCCTGGTACCTGCAGGGGTGCTGAGGAGGAGGGCAGAGCGGCATTAAGCCATGTGTTCTCTTTCCAGTTGATTTCTTCCCTGGCCCCCGGGGCCTTCCTGCAGCCAAGTCACTAGTAGCAATTCATCACTGTCTTAGGGGAAGTCCCATGGCAGAGCCAGGGAACAAAGACTTCAAATTCTTGGCTTCCTAAACTCAGGAGTTTCTTTTTTCTTCTGTTCTCCAGACTTGGGAAGAGGCAGAGCGAGAAGAGGAGCAAATAAGAGCCTGCCACTTCTGCTTTCATTTGGGCTCTGTTACAGCCAGGGGCGGGAGCAGGGGAAACGCAAAGCTTGGGTTAATTCTCCCCACCTAAGAGACAGCATGATAGAGCAAACAGTTCAGGATTCAGGGAGAAACCGGAAACCCTGGGTAGAACTGCTCAACAGCATCTTAAAGGGGACCAGCTCATCCCTTCCACGGTGTGTGCTTCTGCTCTCCAGAAACTTAGAGATTTGTCTGGCTGCAGCAAAAGAGAAATGGCATTTCTTCATGCTCCCTGGCCTCTCCTTAGCTCCAGCTGCAGAGTGGAAACAGCTGTTGAAGAAACATCATTAAGTCACTGCTACGTAACTATGAATGGGCTTATCATGATCTTTTAAATGGGAGGAATTTTGCTCCATGTGGACATCAGAAAATATCTGGAGACCTTTGTTAAGGGTGAGTGAAAGAATATGCCCTTGGAACCTAGAAGGTAGAGTGTAGGGTGGCTATTACATATCGCTACCACTTAGAGGACAAGCCACAGCATTCAACTTCCCAGCATGAAGTGTCAGTGGTAGGTTGAGGAATCCTTGATTTCTCTCCTGAATTAAAAACTATGTTTGAGATGGGGATATGGGTCATGGAATAAGAAGGGTTGCTGTACAGGTAGGAGGGCATGAGTTTGAATGCCTGGCACACACTTAAAACTCTGGACGTGACAGTGCAAATATGCCTATAATCCTGAGCACTGTGGGGCGCAGAGACAAGAGAATTCCTGGGGCTTGCTAGCTAGCTCCAGATCTCTCTCTCTCTCTCTCTCTCTCTCTCTCTCTCTCTCTCTCTCTCT
>LOEQ01006581.1:62690-73214 GCA_001685075.1 Bramus lutescens | reverse complement strand
TCTTTAAGGGCTTCTGTTGCTTTCATAATATCACTTTTTTCTACTTCTTCTGGAGTGAGAACTCCTGTCTGGTTGAATTCACCACCTGCCTCCAGCACCCAAACTGGCTGAGCTGGGGGATCTATGGCCCTGAAGAAGGGAAGGGAGGAGGTGCTTGAATGCAAGCTGGAATGGGGTAGGAAGCTAGGGGCAGTAGCCGGGGTTAGGACTTTATATTATTATATTCTTATACTAATATTCATAAGCCTCTTCTAAAGGTACCCAAGCAATAAAATGTCATGCTCATTGGTATTTTTTATACTTCCCTAATGGACTTCTGTATTCTATATATTCTTCAGATCCTCTTTTGATTTTTTAATTAATATTTTACTTAAAATATATATTTATTATAGCCTTTACCCTCACCCAAGTTGTGCCAGATGGTTTCCACCTTAGTATCCACCCAAAAGTGAATAAGACAAAAAGTATCAAAACTGAAAATAAAAGATAAAACCTTAGAGTTCTCTTCTGTGTTGGCCAAACACTCCTGATCATGGGCCTACCATAAAGTGTGGTTGATATACCCAGAGATACTATATTTGAGAAAACTGATTTTCCCTTTGCCAGCAAAGGGATCAATTGCAAATAAATACCTTCTTGTTTAGGGTCAGTATTTGTGTCCACTTCTTCTCGGTGTTGGGGTTTATGTCTTGTTTGAACTAGTAAAGGTCTTGTGCATGCAGTGACATTCTCCATGAGTTCATATGTGTATAAATCCTAGTGTATCTGGAAGACTGTTTTCTTGAAGTCAGCCACCACCCCTATCTTCTACAATCTTCCTGTCTCTCTTCTGAATAGAACCCTTAGCCTTGAAGGAAATTATTTGCTAAAGACATCCCATCTAGGGTTGGGTGCTCCAGACTCTCTAACTCTCTGCATATTGTTACCCTGTGCATCTCTGTGTTCATTAACATGCACTGGAAGAGGAAACTTCTGATGAGGGTTGTGTTATATTCTTCTCTATGGTTATGTGTGTTATGGTTTCTATTGCTGTGAAGAGGCACCATGACCTTAATAATTATTATAAGGGGAAATATTTAATTGAAGTGGTTTACATTTTCAGAGGTTTAGTAGATTGTCATCATGGCTGGGTGTACAGTGGTGTGCAGGCAGACATGGTGCTGGCTACATCTTGATATGCAGGCAAGAGGATGTGGACTCAGTGTCACACTGAGGGCATTAGCAACAGGGATTTCAAAGGCACTCCCATATGATATGCTTCATGCAACAAGGCCACACCTCCTAATAGTTCCACTCCCTCTGGGAACCATTTTCTTTCAAACCACCACATTCCACTCCCTGACCCCAAAAGTCTCGCAACCATATTACAATGCAAAAATTTATTCAGTCAAACTTCAAAAGATCCTATGGTCTATCACAGTCTCAACAGTGATTTAAAGTTCAAAGCCTCTTCTGAGATCCATGCAATCTCTTATCTGGAATCAATATAAAATAAAAATTAAAAAAAAAACAGATCCCATGCTTCTAGCATAATGGCACAGGGTATACAATGCCATTCCAAAACTTAGGAAAGGGAGCATAGTAAGGAAATACTAGACCAAAGCATGAACAGATACAAACTGGGGAAACTCTAAACCCTGCATCTCCATGCCTGATGTCAAAATACTCTTCAGATCTCCAACTCCTTTCAGCTTTGTTGACTGCAATACACTTCTTTCTCTTGGATTGATTCTACTCCCTGTTAGAAGTTTACTCCATGACTCTGGCATCTGTAACATCTTGTGGTCTCCAAGGCAATCCAAGATTCTACTTTAGAGCTTCATACAATAGCCTCTCTAGGCTTCCACTCAAGGACACACCTGATAGTGTCTGCTCTCAGAGACTTTCCTTATGCACAGAGGCAAATTCCATTGCCTCTTTCTTCTATCCTTAACTCTTCAACTACATGATTGAAGCAGACAAGTTCTGCTGCTTATTGACTCTGGAACATGGCACCTTGTTCAATTATATATTCACCAGTTTTCTGTTATTCACTGCATAGTCTTGGTTATTCTGAAACAGGATCTCTAGACCAAGCTGACCTCAGACTCAGAGATCTGCCAGCCTCTACCTTCATAGTGCTGGGATTGAAGGTGTGAACCAGCACACCTGGCTCTACGATTGTCTTTAGTTTCTCTTCACTAGTTGAAAATGTAGCTGGGTGGTCTTTACCCTGAGCTCACCACCTGCTTTTGTCTGTGTTTAAAATCTGCTTATCTCCTTGAAAAGAGGACTTAGAACTATTCTACTTCCAGTATCCCTTTCCTAAATATTTTCTTTTTTATTTTTAATTTGCTCAACTTGCTCCTTTTCATTATAAAATCTTAATAAAAGTTACTACAAATAATCACACTATAGTTTATACTCGACAGTTTTGTTCTTTTCTCTGCCAACTAAATTTATCAAAACTCTTCACTTTTGTCTCAGGCAGACTCTTTAGACAATGGCAAAGAATTCACCAAAATAACACTAGGACTATCTCTAAATAACAAAAGTTCTTCTCTGAAACATCTTTAACCAGCCATCAACAATTCAAATAACTCTTAATACCACTGTCTTCTATGCTGCTGCTATTATGGCCCATTAAGCAAGGCTTACAGCATTCCAGCACTTTTCAAACTCAAGGTATTAATTCCCCCAAACAAAAGCATGGTCAGACTTATCACAACAATACCCCAGTTCCTGGTACCAAGTTCTGTCTTAGTTAGGGTTTCATTGCTGTGAGGAGAGACCTTGACCACAGCAACTCTTATAAAGAAAAGATATTTAATTGGGGTGTTTTATATTTTCAGAAGTTTATTTCATTATCATCATGGATGGGAGCATGGCAATATGCAAGCAAACATGGTGCAAGCTACATCTTGATATGCGGGCAGCAGATTTTCACATTGAGAGAAGTATATGCAAAAGAGACATCAAAGCCCACCTTCACAGTGATACCCTGCCTCCAATAAGGTCACACTTTCTAATAGTGCTACTCTCTTTAGAGGCCATTTTCTTTCAAACCACATAAAAGTTACAATATGTCTACTAGAGTCTTATTATTGCTATGTTCCTTTAGCAGAAAAAATAGTAGTAGGACTCATGACCATTTATAGTCTTATGTTCTTAGTCCTTTTAACAGGATTAGTTTTGAGTCCCATCTCATGGAATAAGGCCTAAATCTAATCAAAAAGTTGTAGACTGCTCACATAATATGTTGTTTCTATTGTACCAGTATGTCTTGCAGATAGGGTGCTGTGGAAGGGTTTGTAGCTGGCTAATATTGATCTTTCTCCTTCTGTAGCATATAAAATGCCTTAATGACCATGAACACTTGTCAATAGAGTGAAATTTTTCATTAGGCACTACTTAAGTTCCTCATGGTTGATAACATGAGTAAGGAGTATCTTCAGCAATATGGTCATTCTGTCATGTTGCAGAGGCTAACCAACAGTTCTGTGATGTTTTGAAAGTCTATGAGATACCTTTGGATTTTGACTCAATAAGATACAATCCATTCTTGGCACTGGAGGTTTTACTTAGTACCATAAGATGTATAGCTGGGACATAAAATCCATCCACTATTACAAGCTGACTTCATTTAAATTCCTTTCAAAAAAGATGCATTTTGGGATTTTTTTAAAATGAAATTGGTTTTCATATGTAGCTTTTAAAATGACTTTTAATGTTAGTTTAATGTGGAGAGAAAAAAATCAATGTTATTCTTTGGTTATGATTAACTATGTTCTAAAAATCCTTCCATTTAAGAATATATAAGTTATATTTAATGAGCATATTATCAATTAATAATTATTTAACAATCTAAAGAAGCTGAGAAAAAATCAGAGAAACATCACCCTTCATATTAGCTGCAACTAATGTAAAATATCTTGGGGTAATACTAACCAAAGAAGTAAAGTTCTATTCAACAAGAACGTTAAGGCTTTGAAAAATGAAATTGAAGATGTTGTCAGAAAATGTTAATGTCTCCTATGTTCTTAGATAGATAGAATCAACATAATAAAAACGGCAATACTACCAAAAGCAATCTACAGATTCAATAAAATCCCTATCAAAATACCAATGCAATTCTTCACAGACCCTGAAAGAAAAATAATCAGCTTCATATTAAAAACACCAAAAACCCAGGATAGTCAAAACAATCCTGTACAGTAAAGGAACTTCCAGAGGCATCACTTTCCCTGACATCAAGCTTTATTATAGAGCTATAGTAATTAGAACAGCTTGCTATGAGAATAAAAACAGACGGGTTGACCAGTACAATCAAAATGAATATCCTGATATTAATCTACACACCTTTGAACAACTGATTTTTTATAAGAAAACAAAATTATAAAATGGAAAAAATAAAGCATCTTCAACAAATGGTGGCAAAACTGGATGTCAGCTTGTAGAAGAAAGTAAGTAGGTCAATATTTATCCCTATCCACAAAACTGAAGACCAGATAGATCAAAGACCTCAATGTCAATCTAACTACAATGAATCTCATAAAAGAGAAAGTGGAAAGGAGCCTTGAACACATGGGGGCAGGAAGCCACTTCCTAAATATAACACCAGTAGCACAGACACTGAGAGCAATAATAAATAAATGTGACCTTCTGAAAGTGAGAAGCTTCTCTAAGGAAAAGGACGCAGTCAATAACACAAAAGACAGCCAACTGAATGGGAAAAGATCTTTGCCAACCCCACATCAGACAGAGAACTGAAATCCAAAATATATAAAAAAAACTCAAGAAATTAGACATCAAATTTCCAAGTAATCCAATGAAAAAAATAGGATAGTTATCTAAACAGTGAATTCTCAACAGAAGATTCTTAAATGGCTGAAAAACACTTAAGGAAATATTCAACATCCTTAGCCATTAGGGGAATGCAAAGCAAAAATTACTCTGAGATACCATCTTACACCAGTCATAATTGGTGATCAAAAACACCAATGTCAACTTATGCTGGAGAGAATGTGGACTAAGGGGAACACTCTTCCATTGCTGGTGGGAATGCAAACTTGTAAAACCACTCTGGGAATCAGTATGGCAGTTTTTTCAGAAAATTAGGAGTTAACCCATCTCAGAATCCAGCAATACCACTTTTGGGCATATACTCACAATGTGCTCAATCATACTACAAGGACACTTGTCCAGCTCTGTTCATAGCAGCATTATTTGCAATAGCCAGACCCTGTAAACAACCTAGATGCTTCTCAATCGAAGAATGGATAAAAAAAAATGTGGCATATTTACAGAATGGAGTTCTACCGAATGGCATATTGCAACATACATTTCTACCTCTGAGTCCCAATATGTAATAAATGGATGTATCACAATAACCATATGAGCCTTGCAGAATATAACCCATAGTACTAGCAAAAAAGTTACTAGAAGTTTCAATGGCAATATTGTCTGCCATTATATAACTTTCAAGTTTATTGATTTATTAATTAATAAAATATTTACCTTGTAGGAGGTGTGGTAAATTGTTTTAGGTATAATAATCTTTATTGTCCAGCAGGTGTCATGGTTGCAGAGTTGAGACTAATGGCACAACCTGGTGCCTTCAACAGTCCTGAGCCCCTTTGGCTTTCTCATCTTGGTACTGGTTAAATATTGAGAAATATGTTTTGCTTGACAAATTAAAGGCAATTAAATCAATTCCATACATGGAGCAAAAAACCCAGAACTCATGTTTGGGGAGCACAAACTTGAAGCTGTGCAAGTCACCACATGACAGATAGCTGCAGCAGAAAATGCAACAGTGGGGTTGGGGGGCATGCGCATCCTTGGGAAATATCCAAGTCATCAGATGCAGTTAGCTCCACTGTAGCGGGGGTTCTACAAGAAAACTACATAGGTAAAAACAATCCCAGTGGGTGGGGAAGGGAGTCTTTCTGGGCTGTGGACCTAGGCCTTTAAGCTGGTACACCTGGTAGGTGTGGAGTCCACATCCACATGGGTGCAAGATGAAAAAAGACACTTAAGAGAAATCTCACACTAGCTCAGAACTAGGTATAATAGAGGGTTATTTATTTAGGGGAAGACTCACAGATCACAATTCTCTGCTTGAACAAGGAACAGCAACTGAATCCAGCAGCTGGGAAAGAGGACAAACGTGTGTTTTTCATTGGCATATATAGCATAAAAGGCCATGCCCAAGTGAGCTTCTTAAAGGCTACTAGTGGCAGGAATTCCTACAGCATATGGTATGTACACTCTTATAAGTGGGTACTAGCTTTAAAGCAATGAACAACAATCCTATAGGCCATGACCTTAAGAAAACTAAGTAATATAACAAGGTGAACCCTAAGGAAAAACATATATAGATCTACTTGGGAAGGGGAATAGACAAGATCTCCTGAGAAAATTGGAGCATGTTGTTGTAGGAGGCTGCTAGTGTGTTTTCTGGGTGCCCACACTCCCAAAATAACCGCACAGAAATGGTATTAATTAAATCATGGATTTTTCCAATTACTTAAGCATATTGCTAGCTAGCTCTTACTTTGACAATTAACACATCTCTATTATTTTATCTTTTACCACGAGGCTTGTGGCCTACAAGCAATGTTGCAGCATGTCGGTCTCTGGAGATGGTTTTATGGCTTCTCTTTGACTCCACCTTATTCCTCACAGCAAGTCCTAAATTCATAAAACATTTTAAATGCATATTCCGAAGATCTTTGAAAGATTTGAAGAATTCCTACCCATCTGAAATGTATCTCTGTATATCTAGAAAGCCTAACTCACCTGACTACAAGCTTGACTATTATATATGACAATCTATTAATCTATATTTCTTACATATACATTACATTTTCAAATGAGCTGTACAAACACAATATCTTAATCAAGAGCATAAATAAACATATAATAAAATTGACCTTAAATTTGTATAAATATACCAAGATCCATAACAATGCAAATCTCAATAGTACATTTCCATTTAAATATAAACAAACATTTATAAACAATATTTGGGGATTTGGGTGTAGTTCTCTTCAAACTGCTTCCTGCTTTTTGTTGGGTGAAGTAATTTTTTGTTGGGAGTTCAAAGCAACCTTTCAGGGGGTATTATTCCATTTAACCACATTAGCCAGGAAGGATTCCACAGGTTTTTATGCTCTGTGGGAACAAAAGAAGAACATCTTTTCCAAAGCAACATATCTATAGACTCAAATTTTAATTCAAGATACCTTCAAAGTAGATATGTTGATTTCTTAGCTCCTTCACAGTCAAAAAAGAAAAAATCAAAGAAGCACATTAATATACATAATCCAGACTCTGTATATTTTATGTGGCTTATTATCTTTTTACTCCTTTAATTGAAGATTGCACTGTCTCTTTAAAGACTTTGTTTCATTATTTTAAGAACTATTTACTTCCTTTTATAACTCTCTATACTTTTTACTTTTCTCTCCCAAATCTACATACATTAATTCAACACTGCGACCCATTTACAGGTCTTTTCTATCTGTAATTGTCTTTATTGCACATCTGTAATTATTTTCTGATCAGAAGTGCTTCTTAAAATGCTAAGTGCTTCTTACGAATCTATGTTGTGGCATTGCTAGGGGTAATTCAACCCTGCCTGCTTATTCTGCCCAGTCCAGCAGGGTGGAGCTATTCATTGCCTCCGAGTGCCCTGCTCACAGTCCCATTTTTAGGCACACAGCCAGTATACATTGTCATTAAGCAAGTTGTAGCAGTCTCCTCACAACCGCTATTTAAATGCTCAGCCAACTGAAAGAGCCAGAGGTCACATTGGCAGCATGGCCCAGAAAGTCAGCATTTCAAAAGAGTGTGGATTTTTCTGCTATTGCGGAATCAGTAAGACCTCTCTTAAAGAAGTCATGCCTCTGCTTGCTTCTAGCAAACAAAGCCCACCCAAGAAAATTCCACTACTAAACCATGCTTAACTCTGTTCTTTTGTGTCTAGGATTCCTTTATAAGCTTACTCAGGTTTTTCGTGGATTTAGTCAAACACGTTGGAGTGTCAATTTGCAGTAGGAAGGCCGCTTGTTTTTTACCCAACTGCCTGACAGCTCAGACCTGAAATCCTTCAGAGGTCTTTGATGGAGTTGAAGAATTTATAGTTATAGTTTTCTTTAATTATGATAAAAGATAAAATAGATATAAATATTATAACTATAATTCTTGCTTGATAACTGTTTTGTTATATGTAATTTCACTATGTTAAAGTTAAAACCTTACTTTTTATTTCAACAAAAAAGGAGAGGTGATGTGAGATTCCCCTCAGTATGCTGTGATGACCATTAATGCATAAAGAAAATTGGCCTGGCCTTATAGGGCATAACAGAGCAAGGTGGAGAAAACTAAACTGAATGCTGAGAGGAAGGAGGCAGAGTAGAGGAGAAGTCATGGAGCTGCTGCCAGAGACAGACATGCCAAAACTTTGCCAGTAAGCCACTTCCATGTGGCAATACACAGATTAATGGAAATTGGTTAAATTAATATTAAGAGCTAGCCAATAAGAAACTAGAGCTAAAGGGCCAAGCACTGATTTAATTAAAACAGTTTCTGTGTGGTTATTTTGGGGCTGAACAGCTGGGAACTAACAAACAGCCTCTTACAGTAACAGCGTGGGAGTGGGGGAAGAAGGGAGGACATAGGGAAAGAGGAAGGGAGAAGGAGATGGGGAGGAGAACTTGAGAAAACAGGATAGTCAAGATAGAGGAAGGACAGAGGAGAGCAAGGAAAGAGTTATCTTGATTGATGGAGCCATTATAGGGCTAGCAAGAAACCTTGAACTTGAGAAATTTCCAGGAATCCACAAAGATGAGACCACCTAAGATCCTAAGCAATAGTGGAGAGAATACCTTAACTTGCCTTGCCTTATAGCCAGTCAGATTGATGAATATATTAAATGTCATCATAGGACCTTCATCCAGCAACTAATGGAAACAGAAGCAGACACCCACAGTAGAGCACTGGGCTGAGCTCCCAATGTCCTGTTGAAAATAGAAAAGGGTGGGATCATGAGCAAAGATGTCAAGACCATAATGAGGACACCCACTGAAACAGTTTACCTGAGATAATGCTCATCAACTCTAGCCAGACAGGGAAGGAACCAGCATAGGACCATACTAGTCACTCTGAATGTGGGTGACAGCTGTATGGTTGTAGAAGAATGAAAAGCTACTGGCAGTGGCACCAGGATTTATCCCTACTGCTGTATTGGCCTTTTGGGACCCCATTCTCTTTGGATGGATACCTTGCTCAACACAGGTATAGTAGAATGGGCCTTGAACATTCTCAATGCAATGTATCTTACTTTCTCTGAGGAGTGAGTAGGGCGTGGGGAGAAAAGTGGAGGAAATGGGAGAAGTGGAGGGAATGGGAACCGGGATTTGTATGAAAAATGAAGAAATATAGTTTTTTCTTTTAAAAAAATAAAAACTTTATCAACCAAGTTTTTTATTCTTTTCAACCTTTTCATGTGATCAATCTATCCTCTGTGATTTTCATGCTACCTATACAAATGGGTATTTGGATCATGGGTTTACAACTTTCTGGGTTGAAAGCAAGTCACTGAAGTTTATTACCTGTTTGGTGGATGAGAAAGGAAAAAAAAAGGCTTAAAGTGGGGCGGTTTTATTTTCCATTTTTTCTTAGCTATTGACATTCATGTGTCTAGAAAAAGAATTCCCTAAAAAGTCTCATTTAATTTACACAGAGATTGCTTTTTTTAGAGACAGTAATTCAGATGGTGGTTATAGACTGGACATTTTATATTGCTGCCTGTAGTAACAATCCTTTGGAACAAAATATGGAATAAAGCCAGAATTTACACGGCCCTATGCCCTGATTAAATGTCATCATTAAATATCACTTGAGGAGAGATCATTTTAAATTGAAATGGAAGTTCTGTTTAAAGATGCACATGATCACTGGTCACGTGCTGTTGGCAGAGTTTTCTGTCCCACCCAGTCCTGCAGCTGTTCTGTCCCAAAGAAATACACAGAGGTCTACATTAATTATAAACTGCTTAGCCCATTTTTGGGGAATGTGAGTATAGTTTTCTAGGATCCTGCTTATTGGGGGCACTGATAATCTTATGGGGACCTAAAGAAAACTTAAAATTATAGTTAAGTCCTGAATGAAATATTCTGTGAGACTTGATAATCTTAGCCAATGGTCTTGAGGCTGTTCTGGATGTAGAATTCAGAGGAAACTCCAACAGAGGTCCTCTGAAATGTTGGATTATTTCAGCCATCCACTCCTATCAGAGATTTTTCAAGGTGATCTTCCTTGATCAAACCTGATTTTTCTTAACCCAGAATTGACGTTGGGCACCAGATGAAGGTGTAAGTCATAAACAATCCCACACCAGTTGGGATTTAAAGGGGTANNTTTTAAGGGTAAAACTTACAAAACACCAACAGTCAGCAAAGGAAGCCTAGTCACAAGAAGCGGAGCTGGAAGCCAGAGAGCAAGTGGAGGGCAGTTGCTGCTTTTTTAAAGAGAGAGAGA
>LOEQ01006581.1:42035-62675 GCA_001685075.1 Bramus lutescens | reverse complement strand
GGCTGGTATCTCAGTGGCTATTGGCTGAAGGAGCGGAAGGAGCTCCCGCAACACAGAATGAATCCACAGCTTCTCATTTTCTGTGGAGATAAAAGCAAAACTTCTTATCCAAAATAACATATCCTTTGACTTAAATTTTGAAGTCGAAGAAATTTCAAAATATATATGCTGTATTTGTGACCAAATGGTTTTTAGCAGCTGTTGTTCCTTCCTCAGCCACCAAATCATTCAAAGACAATACAATAACAAACAGTATCCATATTTTCTGTGTATTTTCCATCTTTAGTGGCTTTATTTTTAAACTATATTTCTTTTATTTTTGTTTTTAAATTTTATGAGAACAGAATTTCTCTGTGTATCTTTGTCTGTCCTGGAACTCACTCTGTAGACCAGGCTGTCCTTGAATTTACAGTGATCCACCTACCTCTGGCTCCCAAGAGCTGGGATTAAAGGTGTGTGCCACCACACCCAACTACTCTCTTTTTTTAAGGATTTTATCCTTTTCTTTAATTTTCCAAATCTCTCTATATTTTTGAAACAGAGTGAGACCCATTCAAAGATTTTCTTCATCTGAATCTGTCTTTACTATATATCTCTCTTTTTCTGAGCACATGAGTCTTTAATTTGTTAAGCAATATGGCTAGGATTAAAGCTGTGGCTTTGACTGCTGGATCCATCCCATTCATTAGCTTCCTGGGAGTCTAGCTTCATGGTGGAGGTACTGGTGGGAACCATGTTTATTGCCACAATTCTATGAAATTTCAGGGTCCCTGCCACCACCAAGAAGCATGCTGTCAGCTATTCATAAACAGCATTTAAGTGTTTTGTGATGAGGCCTCTTATAAGAAGCTGCAAGGTTTTTGTAGCTAGAGTTGAGTCAGGAAGCCTCTCTTAAAATAGATGTATTTGCCTCTCGCAAACAGAGTCCACCTGAGAAAAATGCTGCTATGAAGAAGCTGTACTTAACTCTGTTCTTTTGTGTCTAGAATTACTTCCTAAACTCTCTCAGGTTTTATGTGGATATAATTGTCCACGTTGGTGCCATTTGTTGACAAAAGTTCCTGTCCCACACAGTCCCTCAGCCGTTCAATCAAAAGAAACACACAGAGACCTATATTAATTATAAATTGATTGGCCTATTAGCTCAGGATTTCTATCAACTAATTCTTACTTCTAATATTAACCCATAATTATATTAGCCTTCATGACTGTCACATGACCACTAGCATTCATGGATAATCTCAGCTACAATGATCTATAAGTCAGTGTGACTATAACATAAGAAATAATCTTCCAACCAATCCGCTAATGATGTAGGAGGGTCATCTGTCTATGTGTCACTTTCATTGGTTAATAAAGANTAGCCATGCGGGAGCTGGCCTGATGAAAAGCAGGCCTGCTCCCCTTTCACTACACCCTAATTCAGAATTCCAGGTATAAAATTATTAAATATCTGCTTATCTTAATTCAACACAAATGGAGGTTTCTGTTGTAATAGGATGCAATGCTTCCTGCAGTATTCCTCCGGGTAAGGCAGTTAGTTGAGCAAGACATGGTCTCCATGTTTTCTTTTAAAATTTCATAATTTATTTGTTTTAAAACAATATGTAAATAGTAAATAAGGTTCAATATGGCATTTATCAAGGGATAATTATCACTAATCTTCTCTGATATTAGTACTGAAATATATGTATTGAAACACGGGTTCTCATATCTATATAATTAACAAGGAAATTCAGTGTTCTATATGAAAGTTAGAATTCAGAAAGCAATCCCCCAAAGCTTGAATAAATATGATTTACTTTGTTCCTGATGTATTTATTAGAGAAAAATATAGCAGTTTAATATTGATATTTACACAGTCAATACATGACAGAGCAGAGTCAATTATAAAACCCAAGTTTTCCCTTTGGAGACCAACACTAGAGTTTAGTTGCCAACTTCTAACATGACTGAAGAGTGTTGATCGACCAAGGGATAAGATCCAATCACAAGGAATTTTGTCTTATCTGGATTCAATTTTAGAAAAATTTGGCAATTGCCCTATATCAAGTCAGCCAGCCAAATAAACAGATCCACTGAAAAGAGCTTGTATAACATTTCTTGCAGCAGAGTGAGTGATCTGCGTGTCATCTGTGTGTATGCGGCTGAGCAGAGCATGTCTCCCAGAGCTGTGCACACGTTGGTGTATAAATCCCTGTAGTGTGCAGATCTAACCCAGAGGGTCCTGAAGATGCAAGGGACAGAATCTGTTGACAAATCATAGCTGAAGGAAACTGGAATTACGTAAGAACAAAACAAACTATGCCAGATAGACTTTTGTAGGGTTGAAAGGCATTTTAATGAATTTCCTGTTGCAAACAGAGGAAAGACCCTGCAGGAGCAGGACCAGATAGCCAGAGAAAGTGTATGCTAGACAGTCAGACAGGTCCTAATACAGAGAAGGGCAATTTATGTGCTATGAAAGGACAAAAATCCTGACTGAAATTCATTCTAGATCTGATGATAGTTAAGATATTCCTAGAGCCGCCTAGCAGTGACTCTCTTCCTCTTATCTTAGTTAAATTAAAAAAAAAATAAGGTGATATATGTTAGGCATTTTATTCTTTGTGAACAAGACCTTTTTTTTTTTAAAAGAAAAGTTACAATTGCAGATTCCAAATATGATGGCAATTTAACAGAAGTCAGCGATTAACCATGAGGTTAAGCTAAACCAAGAAAACTGAGACAGCCTTTTGCCAGGGAGGAAGGCCACGGATTAGGGACTGGAAGTGGTTGGCTAAAGCTTTGGGATAATATCATTTAAATCCTCAACAGAAAGCAAATTAAACTGCAAGAAATCTTGATTGCCAGATTTATATGGACAAAGTGAATTCAAAACTTCTAAGAATCCCTGTGTTGAGAATCAAGAAATGTCATCAGAGAAAATATTGAAATCTCTCAGAATAAGCAATTTCAGAGACTTTAGGGTGGCAGACACAAAACTAATTGACAGAATTCCAGAAAAGAGGATCAGGCCATCTTTTGTGCCAGAGAGACTAGAGAAGCTGCCCAGGAGAGAGTTCTTAAAGGGGCCTCATTGCATTTATCTCCCAAACAGATACTTCTTTTTCTTATAGTTTGTAGGCAATTTTAAGTTTAAATGAAAAGAATTATTTGTGTGCTACCTACTTCTGCATCTGGAATAAAGCAGGTCCATCCAATGTTCAGTGTGATTTCACCTACAATGCTGAAAAGAAAAAAAAAGATACAATAGCTACATGTATATCTCACTTGCTTTTATTTTCCCATAGAAAGATGTCTGACATTACATCTCTGACACGCAACCTTTTCTCAAGACTCCGTCCAAGTGGACTATGGAGCTTCGTAAGTGTGGCAAATAGTGGTCATTATTTTAAAGGCATAGAATTAGAGTGACAGAGATTGGATGTTTTAAATGGGTGTCTCGTATGCAGAATCTAATCGCCACCATCTGACGTCTGTAGGTAGGATATATTTGGTGAGCAAAATTCTTGACAGATTTTCTTTTAAGTGTGAAATAAAAGCCTGGTGTTCAAAAGAGCCACGAGGACTAATGGAAATCTGACTGATTTTTTCTCAGACTGGAACAAAAGAGATCTGTGAGGCTGTCACCTTTACCAGCACTTCAAGGGACACATAAAAAAAAAAAAACTAGAACACTCTTAGGACAAGCTTCGGGACAAGCTAAACATATCATGCCAGGTTATCAGAATTTCAGTCAATGTTAAGAAGGCCCCTCTAAGGTCAGGTTGGATATGGTATGCCATTCTATACAGAGGCTCAGAAAACTTCAACAGAGTTGAGCCAAGTATACATTTGTCTCCAATTAATCAGGTTGTATTGTTAGGGGATTCATATGGATAATCTAACATTTACAGAAAAGACTTGGAGACGTGTATTAGGACTACAAATGTTGGGATTTTTATGGGTGAAAACACTAGAATGTAGGAAAATGAAGACAGGTAAGGAGGGATGCATGATTTTCTGCTCATGCTGCTCTATATAATGTGGATCTTTGAAACTGTGCAAGACTCCATAGCAAACTTGAGGCAATTATGAGTGCTTAAATTGGCCTTTATGGAACTGCCATGTGAAAATAATGTGGGTTTTGTGACACGCAAATACCAAACAGAAGCTAACAGTGAGAGTCAAATTTATTATGTCATAGAGTTTGCAAAATTCTCCCAATGGAACACAATGTTGGAGTGTGTGATTGCACACACACACACACACACACACACACACACACTTTTACAGCATTTCACAGATATTGAATATTTCAGATGGGGTGACAGACGTCAAAACCAGCAATTCCTGACTCTCAGTGGAAGAAAGCAGGAGGGGTAACAAAGAAGAAAAACTGTTTTTAACACTCTGGTGTCCACCCCTGCCCCACATGGCTCCTAGAAAAAGTGGGAAACCAAGGGTCTGCTTTGCCTAGCAGCCTTTCCATCTTCATTCTAAATCTGGAAAAAAGAATAAGAAAAGTCCAAGCAAGGGTTAAGCAGAAGCCCCAGCTACTTGGCAAGAAAGCAGTAAATCCACTAAATCTCAGTCCAACAGGGAAGGCAAACCCAGTAGCTGCACGTTCATAAAATCCGAGCTCCTGAGACAAGTTCTCCCAGAGTACGCTAGACAGTCTACACCCACCCGATGGGAAAAACTTATCAGACTTTGTGGAGACAATTAAAACTAAAATTACTCAGAGAGTTTTACTTCATTTGTCTTACACAAAATTAACCATGGATAAAATGTTTGTTTTATTTTCATTGTGTCCTGTGGGGTTGTCTCCTAACATCAGTCTCCAAAGCCCCTGGGGTTGTTCTGTTGATTCCAGCGACACCTACTGGTAGAAGCAGAGATTCTCCCCAGACGTCTCATGCAAAAAAATTCACGCTAAATAGGTTGCCTTTGGAACTAAAGGGAAAAGTCCTATTTCATACCACACTTTACCCCTTTAGCTGATAAAATGCATACGACCACATTAAGGGAGTTATATAGGATCTCTTATAAATACCACAGAATTGGCTAATTTTGCGCCACTTCTCCTTGTCATTGTAATCATTGCCACAAGGATGGCTGTGTTCTGAGAAATGTTCTGTAGTAGTCATTGTCATGTGAATGAGCTATCATTCAATCCTAAAGCCTGAGATCTTTTATTCTTACTTCTGTGACATTTGTATTACAGGGACAAAGGCTAAAGCATGAAAGGAAAATCATCCAAATTCCAGTCAGCTTCTATCGTTGTAAATTCTTATTCTGTGCTTCTTTCACACCTAGTACTACAAAGTAGTTTTTCCTATAGGAAAAAAATAATAAAATACTGAAGGAAAGAAGGAAGGGAAAGGGAAAAATAACGAGTTTATGAAACCAACCCTCTCCTGTGCCCCCTTTTAACAGTTTGCCGCCACGTTTAACACACGGGGTACATTGTCACTGAAGACATCAGAGCAAGACAGGGACCCTGAGCCATTTCCGCCCGCAGACCCGCAGTAGAAGTGCTGCTTTGTTAAAGTTGAGCTGCGATGCAGGGCATGAGTGGCACACTACTGCAGGATGGATCGCAGAGTTCACCAGATCTTGAATCAGACAGACGTAGGATGAGGGACTCCGTGACACTCAAGGTAACCATCTCTGACCGCCTTCTCGGAAGTCTTCAACATTCAAGGCAATATAGTAAATGATTAAAATGCTCACATGTTCCACTACATTGTCATTCTTCTCCTTTATTCCCCAAAATCATTTTCACACTTCCAGTAAGTTAGTTGGGGGTTAGCCTAGAAGAAATCAGCAAAGCCTGAAACAGCATTAAAAAAAAAAACTAAAGCTTAAAGATATACAAAATTAAAAATATTTTGCTATGTGGCACATTTCTGAGCTAATTTAAATGATTATATAGGTTTTTAAATAAAACTATATTTTCAGTGTATCTGCCTAAATGTTTTATTTATTCAGAATTTGTTCTCATCGGTACTTAGATGACTGAAGTGTAGTTAGTGTTTAGAATATATCGTTTCTCTGAAATATACCAGATAGATTATGGAGAAGAAAGCAATAGTTGTTAAAATATACAGTCTAAATATAGGGCTGATACTATAGAAAAATAAACAGAATAAAATGTTAAAAATATGTTACTACAGAATTGGGCTGAAGAAAAGAAACAGGGACATAAAGGCACAAAGTAGTCAATTAATCCTTGACCTTAACTTCCAGTATTTATCCTTTAATCCTATAAGAGCAATACTAAAGAATTTGAAACTCTATTCTATAATAATTTTTAAAAATGGAAACCCATAATTACCCACACAGACTTATAAACATATATATGTATGTATGAATATATATATATATGAGAGAGAGATGACGTCTTTGTGTATATTATTATATAATCTATTAGGAGACTGTCATTATTTTTGTCTCCTGAGGGAAAGGGGTGTCATAATATTTCAAGGTATTTCTGTAACTAAATATTTCAGAATATTTGAACTAAAAGTTCTTTAGTTTATATGTAACAAAAAGTTCTTTGATCATTCCTTTCAGTATTGTGCAGCTTTCCTATTAGCAGATGATCACGGAGAGCAGTATTCATAGGCCTAGGGAACTGTCCCTGATCAAATGAACAGCAGTGCTTAATTTTAAAACCATGTGTTGTGAAAGTTGCGTCCATATTCCACACACTACTCAACGTCTGTCATTCACAGCCATTTTCAGGTAGCCATGTTCAGATGTGTGAGTGTGTACTCCTTAACAGCAGAACTCAGTGCTTTCAGCCCCAGAAAAATACAAGTAAACAGTCAAATGGTGGTGCAGTTAGATATAGCCATTTTAAGACACCAATCTACTTCAAATTCTCACTATAATTCCCCAAGCTTTAATTTTAATTTTCACAATTAAAAATAAATATCCATATTTTTACATATTTGCTCACTTATTTAAATAGTTGGTTTTACGAGAAGGCAAGCAGAACTACAACAATGTGTATGAGGTACAATTTAGGCTTGATGCTCCTTGATACAATTTAGTTTAAGGAAAAGGAAGATCTGTCTCATTTATGCACTAGTAATCCTCAAGCCAAAACTTTAAAATACGTTCCATCACAAGACTTAAAATTCTTTAACTATGCTTTGCAATTGTTTGCTCAGCATTTTGGCCACACAGGATTTTCAGTCTTGTCTATTATAAATACATTATAGATCAGCAGTGGATCCCCAGAAAATATTTTTATATCGGTTTGGATCATCACTCAAGATAAAATGCTTCATTTGCGATGAAGACAGTATTAATGTGCTCTGATTTGCAGAAGCAATTCTGTTGTCCCTTTTTCATTTGCAACAGTTTCTCAGGAAATTTTCCATCAGCAACAATAAAAGGAGCATCACCTGCAAGGAGGAGCTTTGCAAGCAGCGATGAGCCAGATCAACATCCACACTCTCCCACCCAGCTTAAGGGAGGCAGAGCACCCACTGAGAAAGGGAAAGCCTTCTGGCATGAACACAGCAAACATGTGGCTTGTGTTAAGATTTCTCTGAATCAAACAGACAAGAGCAAAAAGAAAAAAGTAATGAATTACATCAAAGAACAGTCTGAAATAAGTGTCTGATTTTGTCACTCATGTAATTTCTATTTCTTAAGCAAAGAATTAATCTTTTGAAAGTAGTTACTGAAGACAAACAACACATAAAGTCATAAAGTGACCGAATTTCTCAATAAAAAGAAAAGGTATTCGGGCTCATTTTATTGTTTTTTTCTTTTATTTCTTTTTTTCGGGTGCATTTTATCAGCAAAAAATCTAATAACAGAAATGCATACTTTCTATTTTATCGTCATATTTAAAATATAATAAGAGTTAGGTTTTAAATAATTTTATTGTTGTGTTTTCACTATGATTTATTGACTGGAAGATAATAGCATAGCAAATAAATGATAAAAATAAAAACTGTACAGGAAAATGTAGAACACAATATTAAAGTCAAGGAAGAAACTGAAAATTCTAAAGTGCAGAAAACGAAGAAAAGACCAAAGCATTCTGAATATATATATATANACACACACACACACACACACACACACAAGATTCAGCTCTACAAGACTATAGTACAAAAGAAACAATGAGGGCAACATACATTTTATGAAGAGAAATAAAAATTTAATTCAGGTAAGAAAAGATCATAAACTGAAAAGAAGAAAAACTTAATCTGAGAAGCAAATATCTGAAAATGAAAGAGACAGCAGGCATGTTAATCAGACCACTAGGGGGGAAAAAAGACAAGGAAGAGCACAGAGTGGCAAGGGCCTGAGGGATGCTCAGAGAAAAAAAAAGGAACAAGAAAGTTAAAAAAATAAAGAAAGAAAGACAGGAAAAACGGTAGCAAGAGACACAAAGAAAGGACACACAGAGAACAGGACACAAGAAGATCGTTAAGAACAATTGAAAAGTAGAAACAAAAAAGTTAAGAAAAAAATCCACAGGCTATTTAGTCATTATAGAAAAGAACTCATTTGTATTTGTGTGGCTTTTGTGTTGAGAGTAGTAAAAGTTCTGGTTTCTGTAAAGCTGTTTTTAAATCTGTTCTTAGTTCATATTTGGGAATATAAAAAATATGAGCCATCTAAGGACTGACCATACCAATTTTATCTTTCATTTTAGTGGATATTTTTATGGAAACAGCAGGTTTTGTATAGGTATTTGAAATAGCAAGATTAAGTTTAACAATTTAGCTAACTTTATACTGAGTTAAATACAGGAGCTATTGTTATCGTGGCTTTTCTTCTATTGTTAACAAGGAAGTGGGCTTATCTCAGATGCTAAAATAACATCGAATACTATAAATTTTAAGGAAATATCACCAAATATGGCCATCTTATATTGACAATTTATTTTTGACAAGTTTTTCCATAAAATAGGATAAGAATACTTTGTGAATAATTTGCCGTTTATTTTAAATAGGCATTCTCTTGGTTTATACTGATTAAATACATATATGCCTACATATGAGCATGCACATGTATGGAAAATCAGATTCCTTATACACAAATCATTACATTTTGAATAATGGATTATTTTTGGTTTGTGTCATCCTTCAAATCTGCATTTTTATGATGCAAATTAGCTTTTCATGTTTCAAAATATTTTTAAATACGTAGCCAAAGCAGTCATAACTATTACAGTTCTATAATTCAATTTGTAGAAAAGAAAGGGAGACATTGTGAGAGTGATTGTAAGTTAGACATATGTTCGGTTGTAGCAAAGGCAGAATTGATCTCTGGTAGTTAGTTATGAATGGTATTTTAATCTGGTAGAACAATACTGCAAGAGAGTAGATAAATGGATAATTCTGATCACTAATTTTGTGTATACTCTGCAGAAAAATATAATCCAACAAATCTTTAGTATAAGCTTTCATCATCTGTCAAGGAATTGATTACTGTAGTTTTTAAAATAGTTTCTTACATACTGTATTGTTTTCTGACTTCACTCTGCATGTGCAGCCACATAAAGCATTTAAAAGCTGGAATCAAATGTGAGCTCAACAGAAACTTGACCGTGCCTTCATTATCTTACAACTTCTATATTTAGAGCATTGTCTAGACTGCATTTGCCATAGTAAGCACTCAATTCGTGTAGTTAATTAAAAATGAGCTGTAATAGAAAGCATGCAAAGCATTCTTTCTTTCAGTAACTAATTGTACAAGGGAAATATGGGAAAGAAGCCTCTTAGAAAGATCCACATAAAAATAACAACGTCTGTCTTGGACACAAAATTCAAAATGGGTCAACAGAATAGTTTAAATGTTCTTTTTCAAAAATGTCTCCACTCCAAGGAGTCCCACCCAGACATCTAATGACCAGAATACATTATGTGAGCACCTGATTTTTCTGAGCACAAGTGAGAGATAGTTCTCACTGTCTAACATGTTCAAATTTCTGTTTGACACATGAACTGTGTCTGGTGAAGAAATGTTTTACTAGTTCTTAAGGAAATTTCCCAAGGCTTCAGGAAGTTTATTCTGAAGAAGGAGGGCTCTTATAAACATCAATAATTTATAGATAGATTAAGAAATATATATTTGTTTCTGGCTGACTTTGTGGAGCTGAGCTAAATAACAAAAGCTCACTAACTATTATAGGCAAGAGCTACCAAGCAAATTAAAGAGAAAACACAGCACTCCTTCAACAACATGCCTGAAAATGTCACCTACTTGATGTCATTTAATCTTTATGCTGCCCTGAAAACAGACTAATATCTTCTTTGGGGGAAAATAATGCTTGATGAAAGTATCTTAAAAAGAAGTGTTTATTGGGTGATGCTTTCTGCCATCAGGAATTTTGAATTGAAAGAGTGAAGTATATATTATGAGAAAAATAAATGATTGCTTAGCAAAAACAGAAGGAAACAGAGCTGTTCATCCATAAGAAGACCTAATGTGCACGGAACAATTATTAGTGATGTCCCTGTCATGGCTAGCATTTATTTCTAGAAGTATGAACTTTAAAGGTTCAAGAAAAAAATAATAAAATTAAATTTTAATATACCAGTTTCTAAAACTGTTGAATAAAAGAACCCAACACACACACACACCCCACACACACATTGAAAGGGAGGTAAAAGATACAAATTCAGTAAGCTTGCCTTATACTTTACTGTTGTATAGCAAAGACCTGCAAGAGTGCTCAAACTTTTTATGTGCTTAATCTATATTTGTTAAATGAATATTTAAAAATATTTTAAAAATACATGATACTCTTTAAAATTATGATAATATAAAGAGCATGAAATATGCAAGATCACAAAATTTTTAAGGTATTTGACAATTTCACATGAAAATCAAAATTATTAAATATAATACATGGTAAAACATGAACAATAAACAATTACAAATTGTGTGAGTGTGCATGAGTGTGTGTTTCACACTGGCTATAGGGATCTGCATCAGTAACAAAGCTGCAAAAATACCACAATGATATTGAATGGGTAAGAATCTTTGCATGACATTTTCAGATACATATTTTAGGGGAGATTTGCTCGGCAGTTTTCACAAAGCTTGTGTGAATTCAGCTATTAATGTCCTTAGTCAACCAGACAGAGCAGGTATGGATTTTCCCATCTAACTCTTGGTTATTTTCAAAACAGAAAACAAGAAGGACGAACAACAATGTGAATGTTCAAGATTTAAAGGCTTATACACATTCCTAAATATGACATTTTTGTATCACAAATATAAAGAAACATGTTAAATTATATAGAGAAATCAACACATACATACAATGTTACTACTTACAAATTGTTGCATTTCCAACTAATAAATAATATTCAAAAGAACCAAGAAGAAAGACAATTATTTTAGTTATCAAAGCACATAGATTATATATATATATAATGAGTATAGACACATTTCACAAACACACTCATCCTGAAATAATATCTAGAAAAATAGCTAATCATTGATATGTAGTTCCACATTGACTGAATTACTGTCTCCTAGTTTTCAGTTAAATACCTTAAATTAAAAAAAAAGGAAAAGAAAGAAAGGAAAAAAGTGTCAGAGGAAACTCATGACAGCCATTAGGAGTTTCCCAAAAACTTTCTAGGTCATCAGAAATTCTAGTTTGTATAGAGTCTCTCCATTGTATAGGGCATGAAGGGAATTTCAAACAGAGAGTCAAATGAAGTCACACAAATAGAGGTTCCATGAGTGTATATACAGTAAAGGAAGTCATTTCATGATCAGGCATCAGCATCTGACTGGTTTGTGCCCTGTAGAAACCTATTTTTTTCTGTCTCTTTTTTTCCAGTGCAAGGAATAGAAATTAATAGTAGAATGTGTTCAGGTACAGAAAGGCTGCTATTACAGATGGGTAGATGTAGCGTGGTTTGTGTAAACAATGAATACATTCTCTAAGAATAAAGTAATTTTAGGTTTGGTGAACGAAGTAAATTTGCTACAATTTGAATTGCATTTTCAGTAGTTTCTGCTGTCACATTAGAAGAATCAGAACATGCTTAAGCATTACTGAGTTATTACAAATGAATGGACATGGTCTATGGCAGGAGACAGTGGTTGAGGACTGTAATTATGCAGTGAAGAGATTTTATTTCTGAAACTGTCATCACTGACTATTCAAACATTCACTAAGTTATCCTGAAACACTGAGAAGAAAAATCTTGAAGAAAATAACATGAAACTTTAGTTTCCATGCTCAGCATCAAGATTTTCAAAGCTGAGTCACACTATCAGTAGCAAGGAGAAAACTAAACAATGGGTTCCTGCTAATGTTCAAAGATGTTGTAGATCACATGAGTCTCCTGGGGGGTAAAGAAAATTAACTTCATGTGAATTTATTTTGCCCTAAAATCTTTAAGCGGTAACAGACCTGAAATTCTTTAAAGTAAGTGAAAGGAATTCAAAATGGCACCTCAAAGATAAGTATTCAAAGCTCATACAGTCCCTAAAATAGTTAACCCTCCAGGCTATATCTGTATTACATTAAAATCTAATAAGCCTTTGCTTTTCACATTTCTTCGTTTGACTCAAAATATTTTATTGGAGGTAGACAGAATAGTTGGAAGTGAGCCCTTTTGCCTATGTACTAATGGGGAACACTTTCTAAAATATGTTAATGAATTATCAGTCTACTCGAATACCAGCTGTCTGCTATGGGAGAAATCAAGATGAATACAAGCTCAAGAACCCCTAAGTCGTTCCCATGCTCATCGAAGATTGAATTATAGGTCTGTTTTAAACACTCTGCAAAGTGGATCTCCGTGTGAGTGAATGGAAAATGAGGTATCGTTTCTGAGACTAATTGTGCAATCTCTCTCTCCAGTAACCATCCTTTTTGCTAGCTCTGTGACGAATCAACTCACAGTGTAACACTGCCCTCTACTTTACTGGAACCAAGCTTTCTCCCCTACTTTTCACTGTGATTCTCAGACTCATAGACAGTAATATTGAGTTCACATGAGGTTCATTAGGAATCTTTTTCTTTATTTAAAAAATAAACAAATATAAACTCAAACTGGAAACTTTTCCTTATTCATTTGCTTCCAGAGAAAGAAAGCAGTCTAGAATATTAGACTGATTGACACAATGGAACTTAAGAGCAGAGGGCATTTTTACACCTGGAATTCTCTTTAGCTAGACTAACTATATAAGAAAAAGAACAGAGGATATTTTATATTTCAGTGACTGTCACTATAACATTCCTCAGTTTGATGTGTAGTTATTATTTTTCTTCAAAGCCTAAAACATTTCCTAAGAACAATACTTTTTTAACTAACAGTTCTGGGCAGTTTTGGGTAAAGTTCCCTCTGTTTTTATGATTGAAATATTAGATATAGCAGAGTCCAATAAGAATTAATTTGACCCACCTCTGCTTTGACCAATTTAAAATTAGATAATAACAAATTTACAATATCCCATTAAAAATAACTAGCTCCCAGTACAATCATTAGCTGTCTCTAGGTCATTGTCTTCTACCAAACCAAACACAAATGATCATACTCTGATAATCTCTTATGAAAAAATGTAAATTTCTAATTATCAAAATAAATATTTATATTATACATTAATATATACATTTGAAGAGGTTAAGTCAAGCTAAATAACACATATAACTTCCTCAACTTAACATTTTGTTGTCATAAAAACACTTTAAATGTCTGACAGTGACTTCACAAACACATTATAATGCTATTATCTCCAATCAGCACATTATATAGCAGACTTCTGGATTCTATTTTTCCTAGCATCCTTTTTATCAATATCTCCCTCTAACTCCCCAGTCCTATGGTAACCACTTTTCTATTCTTTCTCTTTGTGATTTCAATCTGCATATGAAACCATGTAGAATTTCTCTTTATGTGCCTGGTTTATTTAATGTGATATGACATTCTCCTTGAGGATTTTCATTTCTAGAAGTGACAGGATTTTCTTACTTTTAGTGTTGTATAGTATTCTGTCATGCATATATGCCATATTATGCCATGTTTTCTTTATCATGTTCACCTCCTTGCCTGGTTCTATGTCTTTGTTAATTGAAATAGTCCTACTGTGAAGGTGCAGATGCAGACATTTATCCTTTCAAGAATCTACTTCATTTCCATTAGATATGTATCTAATGATGAGATTGCTGGATCAGGTCATAGTTCAAGATTTAATTTGTTGAGGAACTGCTTTACTCTTTGGCAAAACAGTCTCACATTCCATTCCTAACAAGAATGGTTAAGCATTTTCTTTTCCAAGATACTTGCAGGACTTACTGATAATCATCCCATAGATAGATTTTATAAAATCTCAGAATCTGCTTCTCTAGATATTGCTTTTATCCATTCATTTAACAAGATTATTTTGTGCTATGCAAAGAACATACACAGAAAATGTTTAGGCCAGATTCAAAACAGAGCTGTTCACTGTCCAGAATTGTGTAATAGGAGTTACTGCCACTTGAAGGGGTTTGAATTTCAAACACCTTAAGTAATGTAACATTAAATACAGTTCCTCAGGTGCACCTGAGTGATTTGTGGCTGGTGTAGGTAGAGAATACTTTCATTATGACAATTTCATTGGGAACCCCTTGAAGAGATGAGGAAACAATCATGCTAACAAAATACACAAGTACCCAGGTTAAGCAGTTCCAAGGTCATGCTCTGAATATTAGGGTGGGTAGTGAGCATACTAAGTACGTCTATGGTCTCTGGCTACATACAGTTCCAACAGTATTAAACATGGACTCCTTATATCATGATGTGGCATGATGTTCTATAATTTTAAGCTAATATCAGAGTTTGATGGATGGCAACCCAATATTCTTAGGAGATCTGGAGTAAAGCTATGACTAAAAAGAGGTTATGGATTTCTGTATAACGTTCAGCCATTCATCAAGATATGTATGAAGCAGATGGAAGGAAGATCCTGGAATCCTTCTTTTAATATAATTACTCACTTCCTATTTGATTGATGAGCATGTTGAGTACACAAGAGGAACTCGATGTGTGGCAAGGTAGCTGATGGAGCTTGGGCACTGAATTTAATTAAATTCATGTAAGATATAAAATTAGATATACATGGAGAGCTACTAAGATGGGTCAGCAAATAAAAGTTCTTGGTGCCAAGTTTGTCATCCCCAGTTCACCCCTAGATGGAGCATTGTAAGCCTAAGCCGGAATTCGCAGAGTTCTATGAGGCATAGCTTCCATTTTGCTCTGAGCAGAACCTGGGTAATTACCCTTTCCTTCTGAATCAGTCGCACCAGTTCTGAGTTGGCTGTTGTAAGTAGCAGTACCGTCCAAGAAGACAGCAATGGATGAGAAGGCGCTTATCAAAGACAAGCAGGGTGCAGCCGAGATGTTGGTGAGTACCTTCTGACACTGGAAACCATGCTGAGGGCACAGGTCTGGGATCTGTGCCCTCTTGGAAAGAACATAGATGGTAACCTACTGGAAACAGGTCTTGTGTTAGAGATTCTGAGTATTTAAAAAAAATCTAAACAAAATCGCAACAAATATTTTTTAAATAACATTTTATTGTGTGTGTACACACATGAACAAGAGCATACAACTGCATATATGTAGAGGTCAGGAACCTGTAGGAACTTGTTTTTCCCTTGTATTATATGACTCCTGGGAGGTGATCTTGGGTTATCAGACTTGGTGGCAGACACTTTTATCAGCCTGCACCATGCCACTTAACCTCCATGCATGTCCTCCAATTTTATATCTGTGCAACTATTTCAATGTCTGAAGTAACCTTCTGTAGTCCTCCCACCATTCTCTCTGGGAGTGATGTTTTTACAGGGCAGCATCAAGAGTGGTAGAATTCATTTAAAATATGAGTAAATATTAAGAAGGCTTATAAACACTGCCAAGTTTCCAATCTAGGCAAAATTGATCTCACTTCAAGTGTGTCTACTGATATGTAAAATTCTTAGGGGCTTTCTCTGGGATAACAAGGAAGCATGGAATATTGGTGGACGCTCTCTTAAGGAGTGTCTAACATGGCAGTACTGTCTTGTGCAGTACGCAGCACAGTTGCCAAGGTCAAGCCCATTGCCAGTTTATTATCAAAGGCATAGTCTATAATAACACAAGCAATGTTTCTCACAGTACAAAACAATCCCTGTGCACAACTATATCTCTTACCTAGAAGGATTATTAGTTCTATAGTTTTTAAATTATGCATATATGTGTGTGTATGTGTGTTTGTGTATATATGTATACGAGTGTAGGTTCCCATGGAGTCCAGAAGAGGGTATCAAATACCCTGGAGCTGAAATTACATCTGATGTGGGTAGTGTGAATTTAACTTTGGTCCTGCCAAAACAATATGTTCTCTAAATCCTGAGCCATCGCCCCAGCCCCTATTTTCCCTTTTATGGATGTTTAATATTTCCATTTAAGTTCAATAAGTATGTAAATCATTTCAACTCAATTTTTAATAAATACGCCTATCCTCTGGGAAATAAAGACACATCCAGTTAAACAATTTTATTAAAAATGTGAATTCAAATAATGTTTTAAATTTTAAAATCTCAAAAAAAAATCATGTTATCACTCCAGTTAGTTATCACATGGACTACTTTAGTGTCTGAAATTACAAGCAAAGGGCATTATATACTTAGTATGCCATTTAAGGTTTCAGCTACATTTATTTCCCTATGGTCTGAGTGTATGACCAATACAGTATTTCAAGCTAAAAAGATTCTATTTCTATTTTCTGTTGCCATTACTTGTCTCTGGTTGTGAATGTTTATCATTTTTATAGTTGTGAATGCATTAATAAAAAGGATCATATTTTGTTGATGCTACAGCTATTTCCCCCTCCAGGAAACACAAAAGGAAGAGGTTAAAATGATTTAATTTTCACAGAATCCCCGGAATGATAACTTTATATGTTTTTATGTTTCTAGCAGGGAGATGTTATGGAGAAGAGATAAGTGGAATATTTTCAGTAGTAACTTCCTATGCATGATAAGCACATGACTTTCTACACAGACTTTTACCCATTGAATTATAATGAGAAACTTTGATCATATTCTATGGGCGTGATAGGACAGAAATGGGTCATATATGTGCTGTTCCGATGATGTGCATGTGGGCTTAACTTAAATATGTTCACTCATTTTACAAGGAAATGGGGAAGGAAGGGTTTGAAAGGAGAGAACAATGAAAAGAGATTTCCTTCGGCTAATTTTCTAGCCAGCAGTCAACTTATTATTCCCTATAAAATTGGCTGAGAAAGACATTGGAGGAGTTTCTATAGTAAATATAGAGTATTTTTAAATGGGAGAAATTTCATATGAGGTTCACGGGGAGGATCTCAGAGAAGGATAATGATCAGAGTTGAAAGGTGGGCAGAAATCACAGGGTCAGAATTTTGACAAGAGCAGTAATATTATCGTGTCCAGAACTGGAAACAAAAAAAGTTGTGTAGTATATTAAATTATGTAGGCTTTTAAAAAGATAGTTTACCTTATATATTAATCCCGCAATTTTAATCGTTATGACTTTGTTGTAAAGCATGCATGTGTGGACACATAAATCAGATCTAGAATTTAGTGTAAAAACAATAAACAGCTAGTTGCTTTAAAAGGAAAATTTTCTTTCTTTGTGTATTTTATTCAGATATGAACTAAGCAGATATAAAGAAGCACAGAGTTCTGGTCACTGATTTCTTTCTTGCATACTTTCTCCAAACAGCATTCCAGGTTATGTCCATAAGGAAAGCATGTGAATGGACTGTGCTTATCAAAGTTGTTGACTTTGTTTTCTCTGTCAACTGCCAACAGGTAACATGTGGGATCAGAAACACAAAGCCTCTTCTGCCAGGCTTCTTCCTGTTCATCGAATGTTAAGGGCAGGCTTTGTATCAACAATTATACCATGGCAAAATCCTCCACTAAACTAAAAATAAAAATCAAATAAAGTATTTCCTGAATAGGTGGACCCCTTGAGTTATTTAATGTTATTGTAAATTTTATAAACAACAATTATTTCTAAACAAAGATTAAATGAGGAAAAGTTGATACGTAAACAAATTTAAAATTTAATGGCTACTGAAAGCACACATAAACATAATATACAGACTGAAGGAATATATATGTAATATATGTATGTATATATAAGTATGGAATAACATTGACTGGAAAAAGAGATTATAAATTTGAAGGAAAATGAAGAGGGCTATCTATGAGGGTGTCGAGGACAGAAAAGGAAGGGAGAAATGTTGTAATTATAATCTCAAAAATTAAGTTAATATATAGAATACAAAAATGTCTTCTTAAGACAGCAATATATGTCCCATTTTTCAACTATTGGTACTTTTTATTTTTATTTTATTATTGAAAATACGTTTTTTTCATTCAATATATTCTGATTATGGTTCCTCCTCCCCCTCCTCCCAGTTTTTCTCCATCACTCTTCCCATCAGTATGCATGCCCTTCCTCTTTCTCATTAGAGAATAAAAAGGCAACTAAGGAATAATATAACATAGATTTTAAAAATTTGGAATTTGTATATGATAAAAATCAAACAATAAAAAAGCCAAAGAGAAAACACAAGAAGCATAAACATGCAGGACCCAACACATTTGAATACTGAGGAATCCGATAAAACTCTAAACCAGGAGCCATAATAAATACACAAAGAACCTTTAACATGGAAAACAAAGAAGTAAACAAACAGAGCACCCTGAGTCAACATTATAAGCCAAAAGACCTCCAAAGATGCCATTGAATTAATTTTGCGTTAGTTCCTACAGACTTGCAAATGACCCAGCTTTGGAAGCATCAGAGAATTAGCCACACTTCCAAATTTATTAAAACGTGTCTCCTGTGAATTCCACACAGGGCGCTTGAGAAACCAAAGTCAGTAACAGTTATTCGATCTATCTGACATAGTGAAGAACATTGAAATGAAGAAAAAAACGGCTAGAACTGTGCATTTCTTTACACTTAATTCCTTGATGTGTGTGCCCTTTCTGCTTTTGACCCACCGGATTAGCAGTTTCTCTCTTCTAAAGGATGAAGCATGAACTTTTTGATTCTTTGCATCCTTTAGCTGTGAAGAAAATAGATTTGGGTTCAAGACTATACCATAAAAGAACTTTTAAAAATTGCAAGGACTTTAACGGATTTATACATTATATCTATAAAATACCTACACCCATATTTCAACCATGATTGACATTCCTGCGAGTGAGGTAGAATTTAGTCTCAAAACCTTAGCTGTTGTCTTTCTGCCCAAATGCTTAAATACATTATCTGCACCATTTTTGAGATAACCTATATTGTTTACTAGAAATTTATAAAATGTTTGAATTAAATCACTGTTTCAGATTTTAGACCAAAAATCAGTCTTTCTATTTTAAAATAGAATAAAATTCATAGGCACAAATGTCAGATCTGGATATCACTCATATATTTCTCTAAATATACAATTTAATAAAGATTGTATTCAGCTGAGATACCATGGATCAAGTAAGAAATACAGCGGAATCAATACTTGAGATAGAGAGGAAAATATGTAATAGTCGGGAAACATATTTAATATTGATATATTTTGACTCACTTGAGAGTTCTAAAGTATTGCTCAGCCCATAAGAAATCTAAATTAATTTCAACCACATGAGTGCTTATTTAGCATGAACTGTTACAGACACTGAAAGAGGATCTTCGAATAGAATGGTGACACAGCAGTCTGTTTAGAATAGCCCTGTGGGATCACATGAGACTATAGTATATGAGAAAGAACTAATGAGACCACAGAAACACCCTGTTCTTAAAAAGTTAAAAGAGCACCTGATGCACTTACCCAGTTCTCAACTACAGATATCGTAGACTTTCTACATTTTTTTCAACATGCTCTCATATTTTCCTGCCTCAGTAAGTCTAATTGGTTGTGGTATAAATTTCATCTTTTCAAGTTTGCCTTTACCATCAAAACCTTCACAGGTAAGCGCTATTTTTTTCCTTTAAGTGGGAAATCAGCACTTACTTGCGATGTGAGTCTTACCCAAGTGATTCCTATCTGTATTCTCTTCGAATTCTTTACAGAATTTTGTATTTCCATAAGTTTTGAATGCTTGGAGTCTTAATTTAATGCCTTGATTTTAATGTTTTTCAATGCTCGTCAGGTGGACCATAGATATCCGTTGAGTTACTGGCTTAGTGAATTGCTTATATTTAAACTTGTTAATAAATTTTGTTTCACAAAGATGATGTCTCTGAGACTGTATAGAGAGCTTTGGAAATACAAAAATACGGTATGATATTAGCCTGATTTCTCTTTCATTCATGTGTTTTCTGACTGGGCATGTTGCTTTTCTTCCTAATTTGGCCACGTGTCTCCAGGGCAGTTAAATTGCATTTTACTTTGTATAATTTTGCTAGGCTTGATTAAGCAAGTGCTCAGTGGACATTTTTCCATTGGTTGACCTGAGATGGTTGACTGAGGAGGCTTTACAGGAAAATAAATATTTTTGGCATAATTATAATATTAAAAATAATAGTCTTGAAATTCTGAAACCATCCCTTACTCACTTGGAAATATCTTAACTTCTTTAGGCTTCTTCTTCTTCTTCTTCTTCTTCTTCTTCTTCTTCTTCTTCTTCTTCTTCTTCTT
>LOEQ01006581.1:31860-41954 GCA_001685075.1 Bramus lutescens | reverse complement strand
TTCTTCCTCCTCCTCCTCCTCCTCCTTCTTCTTCTTCTTCTTCCTCCTCCTCCTACTCCTCCTCTTCCTCCTCTTTCTTCTTCTTCATCATCATCTTCTTCTTCATCTTCTTCTTGAATAAGTTACTCCTAGGTTAATACTGGCTCCATTTCAGAGGCAGGATGATTCATACACATAAATGAACACCAGGAAAACTTACATTTTATGCAAAGTCACTCCTATTTTAGGTGTTCTTCTGTTCATATTTAAGTGTTCTAAACACTGGGCAATGAACAAAGGGAAGCTAAAACATTGCCATGTTGAAAAGGAAACAACAACAGAAATAATACAGTGAATATTTAAGTACACAGGGAAAATTAACTTCCATGTCTTTCTGTCATAGTCAAAAGACCAAATCAGCACCAATGTCAAGGCTGCAGTGTGTCATTGAAGGGAAATACTGAGAAATACAACTACAAATTTCTGTCTCCTAAAAATTGTTTTTTTAAAAATACTGCGCCTCGTGTCTACTCAGATGTAGGTGAAGCCTCACGAGGAGGAAGGAGTGGGGAAAGCCACCTCTTGAAGGGAGTATCCAGCATGCAAGCCCTCTACTGTAACAAGCGGGACAAGCTTTTTCATCCGCAATATTTAGTCTCTAAATTTTGTGCCTATTTGTAAACAGCATGTGCATATATTTGCAATACGTACATTTTTAAGCCACATGTTTAATTTTTTTCTAGTGCTCTTTGGACGGAAAATGCAGTAACTTTCCATGGTCACATCCACTACACAATCAGATATTAATCAGGTAGCTGAAAGTTATTAGTAAAATATTCAAAACCTTGAAGTTGAGCAATTACCAAATGTGAGACTTATATGAAGCCAACTGAACTAATCAGTTCCAGACTTGGGTCTTTTTGATGACCTGTTTGCCCTGAAAGTTTTGTGATGGTGGTAGCTAAGAGCTCTGGTCTTCATTATGGTTGTCTCAGCTTACTGCCCTGAAGAGATGAAGGTACAAGAGGTGCTAATCCATGAAGCGTAAATTCCTGATGATTTACACCAGAGCTAGAGGAGTAGCTTTTCCTCCTCCTCCTAGATTCTCTGTAAGCAATTTCCCTGATAAAGCACAGCCCATATGTAGACAGAAATATTGTAGCCGATACAAGGCAATGCTATAGTTCCTTCTTAAGTAACTTTGATAGGCGATAAGGTAGAATTCTGCCTCTTTTCATTCGTTCATTCACACATTGATAATGAGGTTAGTATTTCAGAAGGCCCCAGAGAGGGATGAACAGATGATATAACCACAATTCTGTAGTCAAGCATCATTATAAGCCATCTCAATGTGACACCAATCAGAAAACCTATACTCAGTCTTCATGGAATTGTACATTTAAGTAACGCCAGGTTGCAGAGGAAAGCCATGAGAAATGCATCTCTATGACTCCTCATGAAGGTAAACATATCTAGAAAATGTTTGGATGTATGTATGGATGTATGGATGCCTGACTTTTTATGCTAATGTGGAGACTGCTGACCAAAAACCATCTTCCCTAAAAATGTCTCACTAATCCAAAGTAAAACTTAATGTCCTTTCTCATGAATCTAAGACATTGTTTCTGACTCAGAGAAGAAAAGAAACATGTCCAGATGTCACTTTTCTCCGTGGTCTTTTTTCCTTCTCTCCTTATGGAAAACAGAGTATCAGCATTCACAAGGGTCCTCACAACACATTATTCTTATGCAGCTGAGCACAAAACAGGCTGCCTTGTTTCCTGTACAACAGCACAACCTAGCGGAAGAAAGAGCCCTGCCTTTCAGGGCCAAGTGAAGCAAGGCATGAGAATTCCTGGTATATTTTATCAGTTGAAAGACAGCTCATACTTGATCCATTCATTTCATTTCATTTGGTGGCAAAAAGCGAAGAAAATGTGTAACATAAGCTTTAGAATAGTTGTTATGTAAATTGTCAATAATTTATTTGGAAAGTAATAGATTTTAAAAGCTAGTAACTAAGTACTCCAATGACTGTTTCTGAAGTATATTTTCTATGACCTTAATTTAAAAATATGAGTAAATGACACTAAGGAAGCACCTTTCACAAGAATTTTCTCAGAGGAGCTTCGTGTTGAACATCACATCTTTTAATTTTTTCAAAACTGGATGTGTATGAAAAGTCATTCCAGGACTCCAAAACAACTCATGTGAATGAATCTCAAACCACCTCTCTCTCTCTCTCTCTCTCTCTCTCTCTCTCTCTCTCTCTGTGAGAGAGAGAGAGTGTGTGCATGCGTGTGTGTGTTTAGAGGAAGAGATAAATATGTAGAGAGGAGAGAAAATATTAAAAAGAAATGCATCTGGGAGCCTAAAAAGAGAGATATATACATCTATACATATACATATATGTTTAACACAAACACATAATATAATATAATGTGCACATTAAGTAGAAATTTACAGCTGAAAGGCAATTTTAGTGCTACATACGTTACAACCAATGCCTCTGAATACTAAATCCAGGTTACCCAGCACCCCATCTAAGCTCTCTTTCAAAGACTCAATTTCAGGATAACTCTCATAACCTGAAGTCCTAATAGCTGTCCTTTGCGTTAATTTGACTGATTTTTATTGCTTCTGTTAATACAATGAACAAGATTATTATACCACTGAACTCTTCATGTCTGCCAAGTTTCAAAATACATATTTTAAATTAAAACATGTAAATATAGAAGCCTCAATTCTATAGAGCAAGGGGAAATTGGCTTTTTGAGAAGTCATGCATAAAAATCCAACAGTTCCCTTCTTGAGAAGAGGGTGGAAGGGACAAGATTCACTCTTTGTCTTTATAAGCTATGCTATGGTGAAAATTAAATGTAACTTAGTGAGACAGCAATATCATCTCCACACGGTGCTGTTGTGTTCATGATGGATTTGGGGATGATTAAACGTGTAAATCACACAGATCTGAAACATTTTTTCTTTCCTTCTTTTTTAACACCTCTTTAGATGGCATCTTGATCGTGTGTGCCCTGTGAACGCAGAAGGCCTATAGGTCAGCCCTGAAATTATGGCTAAACCTCAACTCCTGAGGTCCAGAGGCTGTTTATATCGATGAGAATTTATGATGTCTACACCCCGAGTCCCTGGCCTCTCTTTTACATTGACTTCTTTACAATTTGCTGCTTTATTTTATGGTGGTCCCTTGCCCTCTATAAATATATCACAGTTACTTAACACCATATCCTACCTCTGACTACAGGACTTGAGAAAGGATCTATTTGTTACTTTTTCTGCTACTGGGTGCTGCATAATCTTCCACATTAGCAGGAATTATTTTATAGCAGTAACATTTTCCAAATTCTCATCACCACCTGATGGCTGGCACTCTAACTACTTAATCAGACTTCCCTTAGAACTGTTGTTTAGAGATTACACTGAAGGAGAATGTTCTCTTTAAACTCAAAGAATTATTGAAGTATTTTCTATTGAATATCTATTTGTGGAAAAAATGAATACATTTACTGCAAAAATTGCATTCAGGCAAGTTTAATTGCCTTGTGCTACGTTAAATATAACAACTCATAAAAACATGACCTAATCTTAACTATATGCTACCGAGTAATTAAAGTTTTCTGCGGGTTAGATTCTAATAATTATCTTGTTTTGACTGAAATCCTTATTCCAGTTCCTCAAAATAAAGCTGGAAAATATAAGGGATTACAGTTTTGCAAAAGCTATTGTCTGATATTAAAATTGTTAAGAAAATATGAGTAAGTATTATGCAAATTCTGACCTAATCCCAGCAGCATCCTGGTAGGTAATTGTATTTTTTTCTTTAAAGGAGGACAGACCCTACAATAATTATGCCTTGTTAGTGTCTGCATTGCTACATTTTTGATTTATGTATTTTTCTGGGAGTTGACAGATAAGCAAGAAAAATTGACATATTATAAACTAATAAAAATAAATAATATCAGAATGTGCCTAGCAGCAGTCTGCATTGGGAGGTTAAATCAAGGCATTAATCACACAAATTTTGGGGCAAAATATAATTTGCACTAAAATTTTAAATGGCATTTATCAAATACAGTTCAATATTTAAATTGCTATGCATTTTACAAAGACAGTGATTACTAAACTACACTGCTATAGAGAGTATAAAAAGGGCCGTTATCTGTCTTTTATCCTCCTTTGATAATTTTAGGAAGTCACGTTACTTGGACTCTTCCCTACAGATGACAAGATATAACATTCCTGTCAGATTCGGCATTTCTAGTTTTTCTCCAAAGAATATTCCTTAATGGGAAATTTGGCTAGTAGACTCTTTTCAAAGTGTTTTTGTACGAATTCTTACTCCTTAAAATGCTGCCATTTGAAAGTTTTCTGTTATTTCATATTCAATACCAGGTGAAAATAAACACTTAAAGCTCATGCAATCACTCATACTGAAAAGCATGCCTCGCTGTACCCGAGGCTGGATAGAGAGACAAAGAAAGATGCATCTTTGAGCGTAGGCCTTGGCCAAACATGCTGTTGGCACTGCAAAGCAAGGAAAAGCAAGACATAGGAGCTGGAGGTGTAGCCTGCCCTTCCAGGTGCTGCTGCGGACTTCACTTTGTATTATTTCCATTGTTCCTTTAACACTGACCAGAGTTTTGCAAGCAAATACTTCACGAGTAGTCAGTCCATTAGTATGAATACTTCCTTTCTGATTGGAACAAAGTAAGCATTTGGTTTTGTACTAAGATTTCGATTGTTATCAGCTGACCTAAGCTCCTGGGAACTCATTGTCTCATGGAGCCTCCATTGGACCAACCTAGGCCTCTGTATGTGTGTGACAGTTGTGTAGCTTGGTCTGTTTGAAAGGCTCCTAACAGTGAGATCAGGTGCTTAGCTGCCCCCCCACCCCCTGCACTGGATTATTCTGCCCAGCCTTGAAGCAAGGGAAGGAGCTGGGTCTGCCTCAATTTGATGTGCCATGCTTTGTTCATGCCCATGGGAGGCCTGCCCTTTGCTGAATATAGACAGAGGAGGAGGAGGGGAAAGAATGGGAGTGGGACAACAGGAGGGGAGGAAGGAGAAACTACAGTCAATATGTAAAATAAATGAAAAAAAATTATTAAGGAAAATAAAATCGTTAAATTAAAATTTTTCAATTATTTTTACACTTAAAGTAGATAGAATTTCAAAATCAAATCAAATAATCAAATTTCAGAAATAAAGGAGGATTATTCTCAAAATTTATATTGATGTGATCAACAAAACTTCCAAAACTATTCCTTCCACAAGAATAGAGAAGGTAGGTGTCAATATTTTATTTGACCATCAACTTAAAAACTGAATCTTTTCCAACATGTTTAAATCACCAAATTCAGCTGAGCCATCATTCAATTAATAAGATTTACAAGCATGTGAGTATAGCTGATTATAACATATGGATCCCTTTTATCAGAACAAACTATTTTACATTGCTGTTGTGCTGAAGGTAATATTTCTGTATCCATGAGCTGCATTAGACCACAGCAACTACTTCCACATGACACTACATGTTCATGATCAGAAGTGCTCAAACACTAGTTTTGTTAATGTATGTACTCTTTTTGAATTATACAGACAAAAACAGTTTATAAACTCAACAAAAAGCAAGAATGGTAATTAAAGCATATTAGTATGACAAAACTTATATATTAGAAATCATATAAAAGTTTGATGTAGAGAAATAATCAACAGAACCAAGAAATTTAGTTAAAACTAAAAGAGGAGTCTATAGCTCATCTCTTATCTCATGTAGCAACCTGTGTCTATGGTAAGCATAATAAAAGGGCTAAAAACTCTTCTGTCAACTTTCAAATCCAGTAATAATGTTCCAACACCCAACTGTCCCAAAGAGAGACAAACAATATTGTGATACTTACTGCACATAAACACATATATGTACATGCACACAATGTACAAACAAGAATACACATACATGTGTGTTTTTATGTGTATGAGCATAACCAATCAAAAGTATTATGATAGGTTTAAATAAACATATTTGCATATGTGTATTGATATACATGTATCAATAGTGTCTGATATGTGTGCATATGTATTGTAGGTTTGAAGATATGTACAGATATTTGAGGTGTGCAATGCGATAGATAAGACTCTTACTAGATAAAAATATAATTCTAGAATAAATATACACATTTTATCATAAATTTAAATATTCTATAAAGCCTGAAAAATTATTTAACTTTAAGAATACAAGTTCTTGCAGAATGAATTCAGTATTTAGGTATAAATTAAACTATGTTCTAAACTCAAGCACATAGTTTTAGATTTTGATAGATGAGGTATACTCTGCTTCAAGAATTTTGTGAGACCATGAGTTTTAAAGTATGTGGCCAGTGTACAACCTGAAGGATACATACACTAAAATTGAGGTTTGGAATAGTCATTTTGTAGGCATGGTCACCACAGCTCTAAGCAGCTACTCAAGCCTGACGACTTATTATTATTTCACTTGATAGTCCAAAATAATTTCGGCTAAAATACCTATATTACATGAAATAAACATTAGTAACATCAAGTTACTTTTCAGAAGTTAAGAGAAGTCCAATATATTTCTGTTAATTTTGCCAATCAGAGAACTTTAGTTGACAACACAAGATAATATTTATTACTGCAGTAAGCAAAAGTTAGTTTTAAAGAAGATATCAGGTATTCATATTAATTTAGTAAAACTTTGAGTTTAAAGGAACGGGCAAAGAAGTAGAAGCAGAAACTAACTATCCCAGGGAGCTAATAGGGACCACACACCACCTGGGGAAGAAGATGAACATTCTTATTCTCTCGGTTTCTCGGACCAGTTTTTAGATTCCGCAAGAGAAAAAAACTGTTGGCCTGGATTAGTGTTTCTCCATCCAGTCATCTGAGTGGATAGACTGGCCACAGCGTGTGAACCAGGGAAGAGGTCTTCCCACTGGGATAACTGGTGACAAAGCAGACGAAGCAGCCCAAGGGCAACTGAAAGGAGGAAAGGAAAACGGAAATGGAGGCAATAGCCAGGCCGCAAGAAGTCAGAAAAACTCCAAAAGTGCCTGTGTTATACGAGATCTGGCTTCCCTGTAACAGGATGGCTCTGCTTGACAAAATGGAGTCATATTGAGAGCTGGTTACAAGGAATTTCTTAACTGCCTAAGCAATTAAATAAAACATACTCGGAACGGGAAGTTCTCACCATTTTCTTCTTTCTTTCTGTTGCTTCAGAAAGATTTGTTACATAAAATGAATATAATGAACACAAAAAATAGTTTTCAAAACCAAACTATGAAAATGAATGCAGGCTGGATGTGAGATAAGAGTTTAGTTTGGTTGCTAAACTTATCTTCAGGACCGCTGTGACAAGTTAGTCCCCAGAGCAGCACAATTGGGAAGTCACGGATCCTTTAGAAGGAACGGACTCTCCAAGAGGAACCCACCCCTTGTCTCATTGTTTTCTGGCTACCATACTAGGAGTTATTTGACACTCAATCCTGCACCGACACACATGCCCCAAACATTGTGATCAAGCAGCTGTGACCTGAATCTCTGAAACTCGGAGTCACAATGGCGTCCCAGTCAAGTTCTTTTATTTTCAGTGTTCTGTCACGGTCATTAAAAAGTTACCTGATACAACATGCTTCTCAATCACAAATGACAATCAAGTATAGCATAAATATCTAGCCCTTCAAAGGTAGATAGAAACCTTCAGTAGTACACTGTAGAGTGCAGAGCTTAGCTGATCCTTTGCTCAGTGTCTCCTGATGCTCTCTCCACATTCACTGCGGAGATTCCTTGACATCTCCAAAGCGACCTTTGGTTTTTGTCTCAACATTAATTTGCCATTGCTTACATCCCTTTAATATTTTTTTCCAGAACTCTGTCTTTTTTAGATTCAGTTTCCCTGATGTATTGTTTCTGTGCCTCTGTACCAACCTGCAAAACCAAGTGTCTCCATTACCTCTGAACACCTTGTTTTTGCTAGATGATTAGTACAGGTTAAGCATTTTTGAAATGTGCACCTTTTTTCTGAAATGGAATTTCCTGGGAGAATCGACAATAACAATACTTGCTGAAGCTGACAATGAAATCCCCTTAATATGTCTAACACTGCCGTGGTGAAGGCTGTCACATATTCTCTTATTAGGTTTTTATTAAGTTTATTTTATTTCCTAATCAGTCTTTGGATCTAATCACTTAGATATAAGGACAAGTCTCATGCAAATAATTCCAAGTCACCACCTAAGTAATAGAAACAATGAAAAATCATAGAGTTCCTCTGAGCAAAGCAGTATCCTTTTGTAATTTGAAAAAACACAAAACAAGCTTATGCCTTTAACAGAGTTTCAGAAAAAGTCATATCCTCTAAGGAATAATTTCAATTACATGCCATTTATACTTTGAAATTGAACAAATCAATAATCAATAACAGTTATAGGACAGAGGGGGTTTATGCGGTTCTCTACATTTGAAAATATTTTGGGAAACAAAATAACCCTTTCCTTTTTAAATAATAAATCCCAGGGAATATGTAATATGAGATTAATTTATCTGAAAGTCAAAATTATAAAGTTCATAATTTCATAGTAAAGAATTAATATGATAAAAAAATCTCTGGTATGAATGGTGATGTATTGGATTCATATTTATTTCCTCATTTTTGCTGTCCTACAGCATCTCTTACAAAAGACGTACCTTCTAGGTACGACATGGAAGCTACACTCATGAAATCTCAACCATATGACTTACTAAGCAAGAACTTAACAATAGCACTGCTAGGGAACATATCAAGATCAATGGGGAACATTTCATACAACATACCCTAGATGAATATCTGGATGCATGTAGTGACATAAAGAGAGAATCAGTCTTCTAAAGAGATAGGCACCTTCATAGGTGAATAGATCCCAAGTGATCAGCCCTAAACACACATACGCAAAAGCAACACTAATAAGATTCAGAAGGTTGTATGTGTGAGTGTGTGTGTGTGTACACACATGCACATGCATGTAGGTATGTATAATCATAATAATTAAAAAACAACAGGCCATGAATTTGAGAAGAAATGAATGGGTATAATGGAGCAGTTGCCATGAGAGGAATAAGCTAGAAAATTATGTTCATACAGGACTCATATATAAAGTTCTCAAAAATAATTATTTGAACAAAACTGACAATATTAGACCATCACATCCAGATAGTGCAACCATTTCCCATCAAAACCTTTGACCACCTGAAATTGGAATAGTCTGAATTAAGATGTAGTAAGTGAAGATTTTTATCAGACTTCAAAGTTAATATGAAAAACAAAAATTTTAAATGACAATAAATATTTCATTAACCAAATATACATTGAACTGTTAACAAATTTACATATTATTAAAATTTATTTCATCTTTTTATGGTTTTAGGTTTTTAATGTGACCATGAAAGAACATTGTGTCTGTGAATTACAGTGTAATTATAATGTATAGCATCAATCTCAAGAAATATCTGCTAAATAGTAAGCATTTAAGAAAAGTTTGATTTCAATAATTTCAGTAGTTATAGAAAATTACATTTTCTAATTTTTCAGTTCTTCATGTGAGTCCTATGAATGCCACTGGAAAATTATCTTTTGTTAATGAAATTGGTGAGGGGGGAGAACTGTGAAAGACCTCCATTTACACGGAATATCCAATTTTTCTATTTTAATAATAGTTAGGGAATAAGGAGGAAGATAAAAATAAAATCACAGCACAAATAAATACAGTAGGAGTTAAAACTCAATGACTTATTGAAGCTTATCTGTCATGTTCATATTTTGGATTAGAAGATTCTGAATCCCAATACCTGATTGGTAACTGCTGATGTTATATAACATAAAGTAATACTTTGGGGAATTATGTTTACATATTCTAAATAAAAAATATAAATATATATTTATTTTTTATTTTATTTTTAACATTTTTTATAATTTATTTAAATATTAAAATTTTCCACCTCCTCCCATTTTCTTCCCCCTCCCTTTCTCGTCCAAAGAGCAGTCAGGGTTCCCTGCCCTGTGGGAAGTACAAGGTCCTCCCCCCTCCATCGAGGTCTAG
>LOEQ01006581.1:11644-31612 GCA_001685075.1 Bramus lutescens | reverse complement strand
GGATCAACCTACCCCAGGATCCAGCAATACCACTCCTGGGAATATATCCAAGAGTCGCCCTATCATACTACAAAAGCATTTGTTCAACTATGTTCATAGCAGCATGATTTGTAATTGCCAGAACCTGGAAACAACCTAGATGCTCCACAATGGAAGAATGGATAAATATATATTTATATATTAAACCTTTGGGATATAAATATGGGTAACAGAGATTTTTTAAATTGAAGTTAAAAGTATTGATGGAACATGCCCAAAACATGGAAACCTTCAATCATGCTTTAGAGAGATCAGATTGCTTAGATTTGGTATTTCCTTTAAAACAAACAGAAACTTACCTATAGGCCTCGTAAAGCCCTTCATTACTTTTAGATAGTTATAGTAAATTATACCCTTCTTCAACTTCCACTTGATCTTAGTTATCAGGTTAGAACTTGTGTTTTTTGTACTTCATGTTTGCTGCTGTACCTAACATAAAATCATAGGAGTTGGGGAAAATCTTTTAAAAATCATCTTAATTGAGTGCATAATTATTTTTAATTCTAAAGTAAAATAAAATTCATATAATTTATCAGTTCTTAATTCTGAGACTGACAATTAGCCCAAAATGCTACAAATGTGACACAATTCTGTGATTTTCATGATAGATCATATTCATTAAATATAAATTTCTAAAATATCAGGATTGAGAGTTACAAATATAATTACATTACTACATTGTGCTGTTGTTTCTTCTTTCTCTTTTTTATTACTTTACCATCCAAAAAAGTTGACCTATGTCTCATTTGGGTCATATAATCTTTTCATATTTTACTCAATTGAGTTTCCCATTTTCAACATCTTATCATAGATGGCCTGATATCCAAAAGACATTTCATTATGTTATATTTTTGATGTGCATTGTGCAAGCACAGTGTTTGTACTGTAGTATTCACTCTAAAATACATATTCACGTGACAGCCCATAATATCCTTGAAACAGCCATTACAGTCTGTCAAATAAATAATGCGCATTTTAAAGATGGTCTTTATGTGGGATGGATCTCCTGCATTTTCATGAGGCAGATTTTTCCTTTATTCTTTAGAAAAGGAAAGCACACAAAGAAAATGAACATGCAGAAAAATATGTTAAGGTAGAAGTGACACAAAGCAGGAGCTCCTAGCATCGGTCAGTGTCTTCTCTTTTTATTGCTCCGCCATTTTACCTTTAACATTTTATGGAAAATAAAATGGGGAAATTAGAGATTCTTCCCTGACCTTTTGTATATGGACACTTGAAAATAAATGTCTTCATTTTCTTGTTTTTGTAATATCAGTTAAATTTTGCATTTGATGGTGACAAATTTTTATTTAAAAATTGTTATTTATTTGACAAATTCAGCTACTACAAGAAGTGGCATCTCAGGAGACAGATAGTAAATTTTTATCTCCTTATCTGAAAGTCAAGATTCTTCTGTGTGTTCTTGACAAGCACAGTTCTGGGTTGTTGTCCTCTGTGTGTTCTTTACAAACACAGTTTTAGATTGTTGTCCTCTGTGTGTTTTCATTGGCAAGATCTGTTCTGGGTGTACTGATCATCCAGCAATGTTACTTGAATTTATCAGAAACAAATACTTAAGATTCTTTTAAGCAATAACTATAATGCTTACTAGTGGCTATAATGGTTATAAAAGTAAGAAGAATTCAAATATTCCTGGGTGCCTACTATGTACCTGTTCCCATAACACATGCTTTTAGTTTATTCCAGTTTAATCTTTAAGACAGTCGGGAATGAGAATGTGAATTTTATAGTACTATATTCAATGTGTTTTTCAAAACATAATTTTACTTTATATTATTATTGTATTTTATTTCATAGCTATTGTATTTTAATTTATTATACAGTAATGTGTCTTGAGTAAGAGTTCTGAGCTAAATAAGAACCTGATGTTTAAAGCAGAGCAAATTGACTTACGCCTCTCATAATACACATAGACCTTTTACGCATAAGAACTAGGTTCTTTCTGTAGTCTAACACCCCCAAATAATTGCAGAAGCGATTGCAATGGGTTCTCTTTTTAATGTCTGGAATTTTATGTTAGCTTTTAAACAATCAAAGAATGTTAGATTTGAAAGAAATTGACCATCACATATAAACGTTATAAGAAATGTACCTCTGTGGAATATGCCATAGGACTCAAGTACCCTTGAGGGCCTATCAATGTACAAAGCTCAAATATTTAGATTTAAACCAAGCATGTTCACATACAGAATGCCCTGACTACAGGAAAGATCTGTAAACAGAAAACACTCAGCCTGCTTTAGGTCTGTCTGGAGCAATAAGCTTTGTAACAGCCAAATGATTACATGCCCCACCATTATATATAAAGTCAGCAGTATTAATCAGTTAAAAATCAGTTTCTCTTTCACAACTAAAGTTCAATACTATGGGGCACAGATGACTAGCAGCTACCATGAGTGTAGCAGAGACTATTAAACATGCCATTCTTAAGTCCAGAATATCCTTTTGCTTAAGCTCTTATTAGAGCAGCACAATCAATGATTCCCTTAGAGTTTCATAAATGGGTCTCTGAGAATGAGGAAACTGTATGTTATCTTTAAGAGTAGGTAGTTGTAATGTTCCTATCACACGAGAAGATATGTAGATGCAAAATTTGACAGCTTTTTTTTTAAAATTTGAAGTTGGGGATAGGTAAGGCAATTACATCACACTGATTTTATTTGTCTAGTGCAATCGATCTCTATAATTTATGATGTTTAAAAATAAAATTATCTTTTTATACCCTAAATTAGCTGCATCTTTTGCGATTTGATTATTTTTCTGTTCTACCATACAGATCATTGTATATTTATGTATAAAATACTGAAAATAAATAAGGTCAACCTATGGGAATTTAGTCAGTTGCTTCCATTAGTAACATCCCTTTTCTCTCAAAATTGTATTAGTATTTTCAAGATTGATACTACTCAGATCTGAAAACTCATGGAATATTATTGCTTTTGCCTAGTTTGATAGAAATAATTAATACTACTATTTGTTTTTGGTTAGACAACTTAGCTTTAATAAATATTTTCAAATAGTTTTTAAAACTAGCAATGACAGGCTTATTGAACAGAAAGTTATTTGAGGCAATATAAGACAACTTAATTTCTCTATGTTTCAAACTTTCACTGATTCACTTACTCAGTAATATAGTTGACTGTCTAAAATAAACCATCTATTAATATTCTATGTAACACAAATAGATTAGAAAACAAAATGAAATATCTCAAGGGCGTCATATTTCAGAGAGAAAGAAACTTATTAAAAATGAAATAAAATAATATCATTTCCTGGTACATTTTATAGTGATAGAATGAACAGGGAAAGCAACATTAGAGATATAGAATTTCTCAAAAAGTAAAAGAAATTTATGAGCAAAGAAGAAATAATAAGAAAGGTTTGTAGAAGAAGTGATGTCCCACAGAGGTCAGTCACAGATGAAAAGCCTGAAAAAGAGAAGCCAGTTTAACAAATAAAGAAAACATAAGAACATTGTTAGGGAAATGTGGAGAACAAAGGATATAATTAACATATATATTTCTTATGACACAAAATGCTTCATGTCTAAATCAGTGTAAATGAAATAAGTATGTAATATTCAACATATGAAAAATGTCAAGGCAGCTTTAAAATTTAATTTATTATAATTTGGAAATGAAATATGTAATTTGAAATTTGTTAATATGATCTAAAGATAATCTGCTATATTTGTTTTATTTGTCTATATGCTTGTGTTTGTGAGTTTATGTTCACCAGTGTGTGGGAGCATACACTTCTTCTCACTAGGAGGCCAGGAGAAGGCATGTGGTATCTAACAACAACTAAAGCGAGCCACTGCTCTGTGCCTGCCACACTTGTCATCTGGGCGCTGGGATCTGAATTCCAGTCCCCTTTGTTGCACAGCAAGTGTTCTTAATTGTTGAGCTATTTCTCCAGTCATGTCATATTTTATTACATAAAGAGATTATGACATGCTAAATGAGAAGGTAGTTATATTTCTACTCTGTTTAAAGGAATCTTTAACATGGCAGAATTAGGACAAAGTTATCTATCAGAAAAATCTCTGAAGATCTAAAGATGACCTCCACCAATTCCTCTTTTCCTTCTTTTTTCTTCTGGAAGGTGCTGTCTAGGAGATGCTGAAATTCATTAGCCTCATATGTAATAGTTGTCACAATATGAAATAAAAGGTAAATGACATTGCTGTCCTTTCCTGCCCTTTTCCTCCCTTCTGAACAGGATGTAAACATTAGCTGGGTGACACTGATGATGGAGGAAATAAATGTCCCCATAAAACTAAAGCACACATCCTGTTTCATTTTGCATTTAGTTATATCATTCAGGATCATTTTCTTAATGATAGAAGGGGATATGGATATATGTAATGCATATAGATTCTCATAATGCATTTTGCTAAAGTTTAATTAATGCTATTCTTGATGGATTTCCTACACAAATCATCCTAATCCTCATGACAAAATGAAAATATTAGAGCTGACTTAATATAGCATACAAGAACCTAAGCCCACTTAAGACCTATTACCAATCTTGTATAAGACATTGTCTCATAATACATTTACAATATCAAAGTCATGTGCACCATACGAAACTTCTGTGTTTCTTTATCCTGGAGCAATGGTTAAAATAATCATGTGCAAACACTAGCCCTGCTTAAAGATGGGGAAATATGTGCAAGGTGAGAAGTCATGGGATGAGTTCTCATCAATCTGGACATTAACTTAAATATTCTAATAAATTTTATCCATATAATAAAAGATATGCATTGCAAACCCATAAGTTTTGTATACATAAAAATAAAATTGTGACCAAAATTAAAAGTATTGAAGAAGTCATGTGATTAATTTCTAGAAAAGTTCTAAAAATTTTGTTTGTACAGTTTTTTAGGTAATGACCATTAAAGGGCAGTCAAATGCGTAAGGGTGGACTGGATTCTCAACAGCATTTGTTACATCTAGATACTTGACTGTATTGTTATTAAAAGTTCAAATTCAAAGCTCCCGCTTTCAGAGAATCTGATCATAGGTCTACTCAAAATAAATGCTTTCTTATAAACTTTCTTCCTACTGAACTACCTTAAGTATTTTCAGCACTAAAGCCTGTTGGCCTCACCGAAACTGGAACTAAGAAACTGAGAACCTTGTTCAATAAAATGCTCCCTCATATAACATTGAAATTCAGTGCATCTGGCTAGGTCATGGGAATATATTTTGCAAATCATAGTCTGGCTCCTGTTATGTTTACAGCAGACTAAGAAGAGTTAATCAATAAATTAATATAATAAAATTATGTCTAGTCAGAGGTTTGTTCTGCATTTGTGAGATTGGCATCATTTTTCTCAGAATAGATTTAAATTCTAAGAAGTGATGCATTGTTTTTGTTCAAGGACTTTATTTTCTGGACAGAAAAGAGGATAATGGTTCTTTATTCAACTACTATAATTGATTTCAAATTAATAGTGACTGTTTCTCAAGTATATCCAAGAGATAAACATGGCAAGCTATTAAGTAATAATCAATTTTGTAATAAATAAAAAGTCCTTGGTATTAAATTAACCTATAACATCATTTAAATTATATAATAAAATAAGCTCTTCAAATTAGTTTATCCAGCATAGATGAGTAATATGTTTCCAATTCTGTATCTTGTGATTTACATGTATAATGCATAACACTTTAATGACCAAATATCATTATATTAGGATCAATAATATTTACCAATGAAGGAACAACATATTTCAGAGTATTAAATATTTATACTTTAACAAATATAGTCAGTAGATTTAGGTTATAGAGGATTGTTCAAAATATATATCTTTAAGAAATGTTCATTTATCTTTGAAAAGACTTTGAACTAAGTTCACAAATCCTGGTTTTTAATTTTTGGATCTGCTACTCAGTAGCTCTGTGAGCTTGAGGAATTTAGTTCAATTCAATCACTTCATTAAATATTTATGAGGCAGCCTACTTCCTGCAAGCATGGGAAGAGAGAACCCTATTTGAAGGCAGAGGGGAGTGATCTAGGAGAGAACAAAAGATTAAAGAGGCTGGCAAGGAGAATAATTGATATACTGAGAGCCTGAGACAGGGAAGATGAGATAAAGAGCACACATCTAGGGGTCAGTCTTTGGGAAGAAAGGTAACAGGTCTTCCTAAGAAATTAGAATAAAATGAAATGTTAACTAAAGATAAAGAGAGATTTTTGATAAAGAAAAAAAGCAAAGTAAGGTATCTCATTCATGAAAGTTATTTTTGGTTTGGGTGGTGATGGTCATGTTGATGTGGTGTGTGTGTGTGTGTGTGTGTTCTTTGTAATGAAGGTCATAAGACATGAGCTATAGATAAATACTCGAAACGTTGAGATAGTGGAGAAGGTTGAAGATCATTTCAGTTGAAGACAGGGTATGAAAACTTTCCACGATGGACCAGGGATTGGAACCTAATTAAGAAATTTCATTTTGTGACCTAGTCAGATTTAAGATGTGTTTATGGTAATCTTCATCAGAACTGATGAAAGCAATGGGAAAAATGCAAAAAGGCATAAAAACAAAATTCTTATTCTTGAAATTGGGAAAAACAAAATGAGGAAATGCTTAGAATCGATGATGATTTTAACTAGATGAAAAGTAGTGATATTTTATCTAGCAGTAGAATTTTTTAAATAGCAAATTTTTAAGTCTGATCTAGATTTGAGTGGAAAAAATGCCCCAAAATAAATAAAAGTGATTTTTCAAAATAACTGCCATTTTTGAAAAGTGAATAATATTCAATTTAATAGGAAAGTTCAGTAATGATGGCACATCACAATGTGATTCAAGCGCAACTATTTTGCTTAAATGGCAGGTCTCAAACCAAATATCAGATCAGCTATCCATCTTTACAAGACTCAGTTTTCACTCACTGCACTAGGCCAGTTAGTTAGGTAACTAAGTCTGAGAAATGAATGATTTCATAGACAACAAAATGTCAATAGAAATTACAATGTGCAGTCAAACTGAACATGACTGATCTTAATATTTTACAAATATACTCTTCAAGTTTGCAATTAGAAAAATAAAATAAAAGTCCTCCTTCTAAATTACTGTAGTTAGTGGGTACCTGAGCTAGTGTATATATTCTGCAAGTAAGTTTGGAACCGGGAAGTTTCTGGAAGGCACAGGATGACACTGGTGGCTCATTTCCACCTGTCCATAAAATTCTTACTCTTATAAGTACTGTCTTTAGTTCTAAAGTCCCTAAAAGCACAGAATTTATGTAGCTGATCTCATGCCCTCCAGATAGTAGGAGGCATAAAGTTAAGACTCAGGGAGTCTGGCTCTAAGGATATACAAGGCTGCTCACTTAGATAGCATGCAGTGTTCAAACAAATACTATCTCAGACTAAATACAAAACAAAAAATAGGAAAAGTCAGAATTATAGCATTGAAGATCTCGTTGATGTTATAGGACACTGATTTGCTCCATAGAATGTCAAATCCAGGAAAAAAAAATTGATGGTAAGTTGATACTAGACTATTGGGATCTTAATCTTTTCTATGCTACATGATGCTAGAAAGAATCTGATAAACACACTGTTAAAAGAAAGAAATTCTAGGGGAAAAATCTTTGTCAAATATGTATTTGATAGCACACAGTATAAAGATGTGCTAAAACTCAAGAAAAATGGACAGGTCATTAAAACACCTCAACATATAAAGTGCAACATCAAACTCAGGAAAAGGAATGACACTTTAAACTCCAGCACTGAGGATGGAATGCAAACTTGTCTTTTCTAGGAATTTTGGGCAATTTACCCTGAAGTTAAATGTAATTTTGCTTTACAATCTGATATATGATCATATTAGAATTCATGAAAATGAGCTAATGAAAATTAGCTACATGGAAATCTGCTTATAACAGCTTCATTTACATGTAGAAAAACAGAAATATATGAGATGTTATACTTAATATATTTTTTAAATTGTATAGAATATTCATATAGCAGAATATTACATAGTAAGAGAAAAGAGCCAACAAGTCTCAAAAGAGACCTGTGGAACATTAACAGCATGCTGCTAAGGGAAAAAAAAATCTGAAAAACCATGTGCTCTATGATTTCAAATGTTTTGATGCTCTGGGTTCAGACAAGTCAATGCTTGTTGTTTTTTAGAAGAATGGGAAGAAAAATAGTGAGAGTAGCAGAAATTTATAGGTAAAGCAAATAGTTTTGTCAGCTACTAAAATGGTAGATACATTAAAACATTTTTCATTTTATAAATCCCATAGAACCCATAACTCAAAAATCTGCATCTTAGTATATCAATGATTATCTTCAGTAACAAAAAGTAAACATTGTCCTGTCATTTGTAAAATCTGTGCCATATCTGGGCCTGTTATTAAGGCTAGAGAAAAATTTGCAGAGTTATTCATGTGCCTCTGTCTGTCTACTCTGGCCCCCAACTTTACTGTAAATATACATCTATTATATTGAATCAATCATTGAACTGTTCATTTTACTGTGGGGTTGAAAATTGACATACTATCATAACTTCTAGAAATTGGTAATGTTTACAGCCTGGGAAATTATATTTTTTAAATGTTTCTGAAGCTAAAGTTCAAATGTGCAATAACACTGTGATTGAAACGGAGGTTATAAGAGGGTTAAATAATCATCTGTGAAAGCCTACTTTGAAACTGAATTGTAATAAACATAAATTATTTACCAAACCTAATATAGTTTGTGTAGTTTAAATTAGTTATCCATTTGAAGTATTAAAAAGTGAACAAAACACAGAGATCATGCATTCTAAGTTCTATCTCAGTTATAAGGCTGGGATCAAGAGAGAGCTTTCTGTTTGGAAAATTGTCAATCTAATTCAAAGCACTTCTGAGCCAATGTCCCCATCCTTCTACATGGAATTGGTGACATTACTTACTGTGGTAGATTTTAGGTAACATATGTTGCTGCCATAACTGATGGTATTGGCATTAAATAAAATATATTATAGGTTGTCGTTTGCTGAGACTCTTGCTCTTAACAAGTGCGATGACTTGGAATGGATGTGTGACGCTGGCGAAACAAAGAAAAGTCTCACCACCCGTTTTAATCAAGTGACCCTGGATAGCCTGAGCCATTTTTACTTATAACGTTTTAATAGTTTGTATAAGCAGTTTTACAGCCATACTTTTTTAAGTTTTTAATAATAATTACAATAATTGCCATTTTATCTTCCTATCTCCTTTCATTTTTGTCCTTCAGCTTTTCCACTGATAATCATTATCTAATTGATTTGAAGCCTTGACATTAGAAGCATAAGCAGTGTGGCAAGCAACAAAGTTAGTTTTCTAACTAGGCACACAAACAGGAGGAACAGTGTGCCCAGTTGGCAGCATTTGTGGTTACAGCATTATGCAAAATGAAAGTTTTGCCTCCAATGGTTAATGTTTACCTTTAGTTAAATCTAAACTCCTACAATTAACTCAGCCAAGGATGAATCTTTATTCTTTATACTACTTTGTCTCCTATAGGGGATATACAAGATTTTCTCCTATCATCCTATAAACTATATAACTTAAAAGCTTATTTTTAATAGTTGGCACTGTTCATCTTTTGTTCTCGTGACCCCTTCGTATCAACTTCCTATGATATTGTCACAGCTATAGAAATAAGAGCATTGTAAGTTTTTATGATTCTGCTTCCTAGACTGTTCTAATTAACTCTTGATATCATCTACTTTTAGAATTTCTTTCAGACTCTTGTGATTAAAATCATTCTCTCCAGGACAGTTAGACAAATATGTAATATTGTTATGAACTTCTGTGACTCTTTTAGGCCAGTCAGAAGGTACGTTGGAAAGGCAACATCCTGTTCTTGAGAAACGTGAATTTATGGTCATACCTGAAACATTAAAGACATTAGGGGCTAATTTAGATCCACTGTATAATTTCAACAACATCTCCTCTGGCTCACCAGAGGATAAACATCAAGGGAAAGTTTTGCTAATACAAAAGCCATTTTATCTATGGATCAAAAAAAAAAAACAGCAACCAACAATAATCTGTGTAAGGAAAGCGAGGAGAGCAGATAACACATATGCTCTTGGGTCATGCCCAGAATTATACACCAAACTCATAAGCCTTGCCAGAAATGGGTTAAATTATCATAGGCCTTGCCAAAAAGAGAACTTGTTTGTGCTATTCTAAGGCTTTATCCCCTGAAGAAGTCACATGGCTCCTGGCAGATATTGAACAGTCTGTGAGGGACAGACACTACACATGGTTGGCCATATTGACCAGGATCAACTATACATTGTTGATTTCATGATTTCTCTGAAGTACAGGATAGATAGTTGGTCAGGAATGAAGAAGAAGGTAGAATTATATCAAGGGATTGCACAGTCCTGAAGTTAACTTGAAAACACACCAATACCTTTGGGATTAGAATGAAATGTTCCATAAGAAAACTCTGATTCCCTCTGGCAACTATCCCTGATAGTATAAAAAATGAATTATAGAAGCTAAAACTAACAGTAGTTTTTTTCTTTCTTTCCTTCCTTCTTTCTTTCTTTGTTTCACTCTGCTTCTAAAAGCAATTTATTAGATAACAGCTTTGTCACAAGCTTGTTAAGTATTTGTCTTTAGATTTGGTTCTTGTGGAGACACAAAGAAATGCTGAGTGAGCGACCAATAAACAGACAGAGGAATGTTCCAAGGACAAGTGAGAGAAACATAATGCACAGAGATTTTGAAATGTCCAGGACATAATAATGGAAGCAGGAAGGGAATAGAAAAAATAAAATAAAGAATTTTTTAAAAAGCATCACACAAAATACATGAATGATGTTTATGAGCTACATGTTCCAGTATACTAGAACACATGTTGTACACAACAGTGCCCTTGTTAGCCAGAGCAGAGCACCAAATTTAATTACCATTGTCGCAGCCAGGGTGCTCATGGAAGAAGTCTGTTGTTGTTCAAAAACATAGTGAGACCAGAGGACAGTCAACTGAAGATTTGTTTGTTGTGTGAATCAATCTCTTTGAATGATGTGTGTATATATATATATCATCTACCATAATGGTACTACTACAATAATCCTATTATTATCCCTTTGAAAAATGATAAAGCTTTGTGGCTTAGTGACTTCAGACTTCTGATTGCTACCTCTTGATGACTTCTTGAACAAGCCTGGGAAATGGATTGCTATACTTGTTTTTACTTTTATAAAGAGTAAACATGTTATATTTTAACTTTATATACTTCAGAAATGTACAACTATCATTCCACTAAAGTTAAGATCCAAGCTACAATGTAGTCTTTCACTTTAAAGTTGCAAAGCTATGCTGAGATGCTGATCAGTCTGTATTGTTGGACACTGCTGGTCATTTACAGGCTTCCTAGACACAAAATAACCACACAGGAACTGTATTGATTCAAACACTGCTTGGCCAATCATTTAAGCATATTGCTAGCTAGCTCTTATATCTTAAATTAACCCATTTCTATTATTCTGTGTATCACCATGCAGTTGTGGTCTACCAATAAGACTCTGTCTGGATGGTGCCCAGCGTCTGTCTCCTGTAGGGGCTACATAGCTTTTCTTTGACTCTGCCTACTCTCTCCTCCTCTATCTGCTTGGAATTCCCGCATTGCCCTACTCATTCTGTACTGCAATAGGCCCACCCAAAGGAGCTTCTTCATTAACCAATGGTATTCATAGAATACAAAGGGGACTCCCACATCACCTCCCCTACTCTGTCTAAATAAAAAAGGTTTAACTTTAAAAGATTACATACAACAAAATAGTTATCAAGCAAGAATTATAGTTATAATATTTATATCTACTTTATCTTTCATAATAACTGAGGGAAACTATATCTATTCTTCAACTCCATCAAAGACAGACTCCAGAAGGATATAATAGTAACTAAGTTAACAGGAAGTGCATTGTAAGCAACTTCCAAAACTCTAGAATTGACATAGATATCTTGCTGCCTGGCCAGTCACCCAAAGTTCTTCTGTAACATTGGGGCATCTGATCTAAAGGCCCATATAATCTGATATACTTTTACATTAAGCAGGAAATTTCAAAGACAATTCTGCCTATATTGGCAGTTTATCTGTCACTTTCTTCTGTGTCTTGCAGAATTTCTGGTAGGCACTTTCATGAAGCAGGAACCCCGAAGGACCACTTCACACAAATCTGCCTATTATCACACTAATCTACTTATTACACCATTCAATATTCTTTGGTTTTTGTTGTTTTGTTTTGTGAGATCCGTGAGCCTACAATTCTTCCACCCCAACCCTATACCTTAATGGATGTTCCTAACCCCAAGGACAAACATAGTTGGGAGAAAGGCCATCATCTTCTAAAATTACTTCCAGCTGTCATGGGGGTGATATTCTTTCTATTTTATATGGGATCCTATAAAACTAAAATGATGCTAAGTTTCAATGTTACTGTCTGGTATAATTACAAATAGTCTCTGAGTAGTTGATAGGATTTTTCTGAAGTTCTTATTTGGAGTTCGGGCCAGAACACTGTAAGAAGTTTAGAACCATCTTCAGCAGCTGAAACTCAAAACTGGTCTTAAAGTAGAACTACCGGCAACATGACATCATCTCAACTGGGTGAAGTCATTGTTATGGGACCCCATCTTCTTCCTGAAAACTTCAAAGATCACTGCAGAAAAATCTATTGTTCCTTATAGAAAACATAAACATTATTCATGTAGACATGTATTCAATGAAAGGTATGATATAGACAAAATTAGGTAAGAAAAGGAAATCTTTTCCTAAAATATTAATTTTTTTCTGTCACATTCCAGATGGCTCCTGACATGGTACAGAAACTCTGAATATTTTTTTAACAACATGCTTAGATTAAAAAAAAGGATAACTATTTTATAACTCCAAAGCCAGCTTTTATTTGTGAGTCTATTATTCTACTGGTTAGTACAGATAAATATATATGTTTAAAGATTTTGCCCTATAGTTACCTGTCCTCATAAGTCATATTTCTTTTTGCTTAATGATCCTTTCTAGATATTCAGACTGGATAGTTATCTTTTACTCTTAGGTATCTAAATGTCCAGGGTCTCTTGACTTTTTGAAGATGAGTGTTTTCCTGCAATGACAAGGACAGAGCCCTGTCCCAACCCTTATAAGATTTCCTTGCCATCGGTATGGTTGTCACCTCTGTGGATGAGCTGTCATTTCTCTTTCTGAAGAAGTTTCTCCTTTTAAAATTGAATTTTTATTAATTTTGATAATATCCATAGCTTTTTTCTCCTGTGAAAACAAGAGTGAAACCCCTTCCTCAACATAGCACATCTCTTGTTTTCCATTTTGAGGTCAACATATCCTTGAAATACAATGGCTAATTTAATTCAGAAGTTTTTTCTATTCTCTAATATCTCTCTGCTGCTGTTGTTCCTTTCTCATTAGCATTAAGAAAATCCAAGGTTAATAAAACATTATGCAATCTATTTCTAGGGGAATTTTCCATCCCTTTCTGTTTGTTTAAAATATTCTTTCTAGTTCAGTGTGAACTTTCAATAACTGCCTGAATTGTAGGGTTGTTTAGTATACCTATAATATGCTTTATATTATGATAAGCAAAAAAACTGTCTGATTTTCTTAGAGACATATGCTGGATCATTATCTGTCTTTATTTGGGAATGTATCCCCATGATGGCCGAAACTTCTAATAAATGTGTGATTACTGAACCAGCTTTTTCTGAGCTAAAAGCAGTTTTCCATTGAAAATCTTAATAAGTGTCAATGGTGTGATGTACATATTTTAATATTTCAAATTCTGTAAAGTGGAACACATCCATCTGCCAGATTTTATTCTTTAGAGTACTCTTTGGGTTACTCAGAAGTGTTTGGTTACAGAAAGAGCAAGTAAGAAATCTTTTTATAATCTCCTTAGCTTGTTGCCATGTATTATAAAAGTCTTTTTTTAAAACCTTTGCTATTGACATCATTTTTTATGAAATTCTGAGGCCTTCAGCACACTTCCAATCAATAATCTACAAATTTCTGCATTACCTTATGCTAGAGGACTTGGCAGACCCATATGGAATCGGATGTGTGTTATGTATGAAGAACAAAGCTTATTCCTGATTATATCTTGAACCTGGATGGATAATGAAGACAATTATGTATCATCTTGGATAAATTCCATGGTTTCAATATGCAAGATGATGCTTTCTGCATATTGCAAATCAGTAACTATATTGGGAGTTTCCTTAAAATTCCTTAGTATCATGAAAATAGCATATAACTCTGCCTTTTCGGACAGAATTTTAAGAGCTTTGTTCCACCTTAATTAAATCTTCTGATTTGTAAACTGCCTTTGCTAATTTACTTACATCAGTATAGAATGTATGGGCTCTAGTTATTGGTGCATCACATATAATTTTGGGAAGAACCCGAGTAGTTCTCTTTCTTAGGTTAATTCTACTGTTTGGGGGAAAGTTGCTATTTATCTCTCCTTTAAAATATTTCATAAGTTATTTTCCAGAGTCCATCATCTTCCCATATTTTTTTTAATTTCATCAGCATTAAAAGGCACAATAATCTCTGCTGGGTCAATTCCTGCTAGTTGACATTTCTCAATTTTCCTTTTTCAAATTAATTCAGAGATCTTTTCCACATTTTTTTTGCTTAGTTTATGTGGTAAAAAGATCCATTCTAAAATAATATCTTCCCTGTGCATTAAAACTTCTGTGAAGGAAATTCTGGAAGGCAATATGACTAGAATGCAATTAAGATTTGGATCCACCATATCCACACATGGCTCCTATAATTTCTCTTCAACAACAGCTAATTCTTTCTCAGCTTCAGCTATTAATTCCGTGGGACTATTTAAGTCTTTGTCATCACCAAAGGTTTTGTTTGAATAAATTATTAGATCAGGAGTTATCCCAACAGCAGGTTATAGACTGGAAATTATCTCCTAAAATTCTTTGCACTTCATCAAGAGTCTGAAATTAATCTCTCCTAATTTGTGCCTTTTGTGTTCTAATTTTCTGTAAACCTATTTTATAATCTAAGTAATTGATAGACTCTCCTCCTTGTATTTTCTCAAGAGCAATTTGTAATCCCCATTTTGGCAAAACATTTTTTACTTCTTCAAACATTTTTTCTAAGGTATCTGCATTTAAATTAAATAGCAAAACGTCATCCATGTAATGGTAAATTATAGGAATTTAAGAAATTTTTGTGTATTGTTTTCAATGGCTGACTTACAAAGTATTGGCACATGATGGTGCTATTGAGCATTTCCTGTAGGAGGACAGTCCATTGATGTCTCCTAGTAGGCTGAGAACTATTGCAAGTAGGCACTGTGACAGCAAATTTTTCTCTCTTTTTCTGGTAAAGGTATAATGAAAAAAATATTTTTTTAAATCAATAACTATAAGAGATCATCCTTTAGGTAATAGGGAAGGCAAAGGAATTCCAGATTGTAGAGGGTTCACAGGCTGAATTTCCTTGTTGACATCTCTTAGATCTGTCACCGTTCTCCATTTTCCAGATTTCTTTTTCAACAACAAATACAGAAGAATTCCAAGGACTGGTTGATTCTTTAATATACTGAGCATCTAGTTGCTTCTGTACCCACTGTTCTATGCTCTGCTGTTTCTCTTCTGTTAAAGACCCTTGTTTAACCTATGTTGGTTCCTCGTTTAGCCATTTTAAAGGTAGGGCAGTTAGTACCTCTGTGGGTTTGCTAGTTTTTTTTCTGTTCTTGTACATCCTGAATGGCTGGTAACTTTTGTCTATAGTACCTTATAATATCCTTACCATAAACATGAGTTTGAGGGACTACAAGAATATTAATCTGGGTATTCCATTGCTGTAGCAGGTCATGACCATGTAAATTCACTGTGATATTAGCTACATATGGCCTCAGTTTTCCTTTCTGTCCTTCTGGCCCTATGCATTCAACTCATTTTCTGCTTTGTTTCAGTTGAGATAGGGTTCCAATTCCTAGGAATTGAACATCTCACTCTAGAAGAGGCCAATTTGGATGCCAAAATTCTGGAGTAATGATAGTCCCTTCTACATCAGTGTCCAGTAATACCTCAATCGCAATGTTATTTATATACACTCTTAGCTTTGTTTTTATATTTATTTATAGAAGTCTGCCAAAATATGTTTCATATTTCTTACTGGAGTATTTTATTCATCCTCCATGTCTATTCCATCTTCTAGAACAGTATAGTTTTTTTTTAACAGTAGGCAGTGGATTTTTTAGACCACAATTGACATGGGGTTCTTCAAGAGGTCCCCAAGGAATTTCCTGATGGTATCAGGTAGCTTTGTCTGTCTATTGTTGATCTACATTCATTGGTGCATTTTCAGCCTTTGCCACATTTTCTATATAGTCCAGAAGATTGTGAACTTCTAATTTTGCCACTCACTAGGAGACATTATTTCTAGGAACTCCTTGTTTATAGTCCCTTCTCAAGTGTCCTATTCTACCACAATTAAAACATTTGGCATTTTGGTGTTTCCTCATACCATTGGAAATTGCTTCTCCTACCCAAGCTTCAGTACTATAGTCAAATGTTCTTTTTTGCAGGATCCATTTATCCATTGGTGCTGGTCTGACTTTTAGAGGCCCAAGTATCTTTTTGCATTTTAATTTGGCATTTTCAAAAGCCAGAGATTCAATAAATACTTGTCTAGCATCTGGGTCTGTTACTCTTATTTGTACAGTCTTAGTGAACCTTTTTAAAACATATTGAAGTGTTCTCTCTGGTTCTGTTTAACCCTGGTATATGATTCAGTTCTTGTTTTTCAGTTCTTGAATCCAGTCCCAAGCATTTAAGGCTGTTGTGTGGCATAGGGACAAGGTGTGTTCATCATATAAAGCCTGGTCCTTTGGATTCACATCATAGCCCTTACCAAGAATTTGATCTTTGGAAGCCTCAAATTTTTATAATTCCCTGTTGCCCTAAAGCTTTTGCGTCACCTCACTAGTAGCTCATCTATAGCAGCTATAGTCCATCTTCATGGACTGCTGAAAGTAATTGAAATTAATCATGTGGGGTTGCCTTATTGCTGGAAGTCCACGTTTTTACTATTTCCTCACAAATGGTTAATGCAAGCCATAAAACACTATTGCTTTCTTAATTTCCTTTAGCCCATTCATACCTGTTGGTTGCCATTTACATTCTTTGACTTCTTTAGGGTACTTAATACTGGGTGGTTTGTCAGAAGAAATTACAGGATTAGTCATCCCTGACCTTGGCAAGTACTGGTGAGGCTAAATCTAGTTCTTGTACCTTCTCTCCTTGTTCGTCAATAATTTCCTCAACTGTTTCAGAACTTTTTACCACTGCCTTTTATTCCTATACTGAATATAGTTATAGTGCCCCCATTGATTTATTTAGCTTCTAAACCTTATTCTGTACATATGATTCTAAGTATAAAATTTCTTCAGTAAAGATAATTTCTCATCTTTGGACATTACTTGGATGGCATGCAAATTGCCTTCAGGGAGAAATACCCTATCTGTTAACCTATCATAACTTTTTTTTAACAGATTTTGATTGTTAAATTCAACAATATTAATTCTTTCATATAATTTCTCAGCACCATTTGGCATGGATTGAATTTTGTCTGTCTAATGTTATCCTTTTTAATGGTATAAATTTTTCAGCTAGCTCTTTATTATTAGTCTATAAAGACTGTATCATTTCTAAAAGTGCCTCATTCTTGACTCTGTTATAAAACCATTTTCTTAAGGATATAATATGAAAAACAAAGCTAATTCCCAAAATAAAATAAGGGGATGTATAAGAGAAATCACATAAGCCTTGCAGAATACCATTCACAGTGTAAGCAAAGGTTATTAATTTCCTAAATGGTAATATTGTCTTTAATCATGTAACTTTAAAATGTATTGATTTATTTACCTCTATTAGGAAATATTAGTGAATTATAAGTGTAATAATCTTTATTGGAGAGCAGGTGTCATGCTTGCAGTCACTTGACAGAGAAATGGCAGAGAGACATGACCAGCATATGTGTGTTGCTTCCTGCTTATATACTGACAAATATGCTTTGTTTAACAAATAAAAAGATTGTTTTTAAAAAACAATTATATATGTACACAGTGAAAAAAAGTCCTCACAGATATGCCTATAGGCCAATGTAAAAATAAAATTCTTCATTTAAGGTTTTCTTTCCACAGGTATCAAGTTGACAGCTGAAACTATGACAGTGCACATTTTATCTGAATTCTGAAACTCTCTCTACCAAAAAATACTTTAAAAATATTTGAGTATATACTCCTAAAAATTTGAATGATTATTTCATTACATTTTTGTAAGCATAATTTTACATATAAGATAAATAAATTTCATATTTTGATGCAGCCTTCATTGCCTTTTATAGAAATGCTGTCAATTTGATTCATAAACTCAGTGAGCTAGAATGCATATTTCTTAATGTTCTTTAACTCTGACATCATCAATCATTTTTGATAATATTACAGATTAAAGCATTTAATATTGTTTCAAGTTTCATTCCATCAGTGACAACCAGGCTGCAGTTTTTCATACATCTTTTTCTATTTGTGCCTTCTTTTCTTTCTCAAATTTGTTAATTTATCCTTGGGTTGTACTTTATTAAATGCAATAATCATTTATCTCAATATTTATTTTACTTTTGCCACATTATAATTTATTGTTTACTGAGTAGGTATGATATAAATGGCATGTACTTTTCTAATTTTATTTGTTATTACTTATATCATCATCATCATTATTTAAATGTGTGTGTGTGTGTGTGTGTGCGTGTGTGTGTGCTTCATTCATGAGCTAGACAAAGGCCTATGGTGTAGATGTAGAGGTTTGAGGGAAACTTGTGGAGCATACTCTTCTTATACCTTATCTGTGTTCCACAAGTAGGACTCATGTCTCCAAGTGCATGGCAAGCGCCTTTACCTACTAAGCCATACCACTGGACCCAATTTTGTTTCAATATCCCATATTGTTTTCTTTTTGCTTTTTAAAAAAATTCTTTTCTCATACAATACATTCTGACCCCATTTTCTTTTCTTTTCACTCCTCTTAGTATCCCCACCCACCTTACCTCTCTTCCAGATCTATTCCTCCCCTGTTTCCCTCCTGAAAATAGCTGGCCTCCCAGATATGTAAACCAAACATGGCATAACAATTCAAAATAAGACTAGGCACAAACCATCATCATATCAGGGATGGGTGAGGCAACCCAGTAGGAGGAAAAGGGTCCCAAAAAGAGGCAATAGAGTCAGAGATATCCTGCTCCCACTGTTAGGAGTCCCACAAGAACCCCAAGCTAACATCTAAAGAATGTATGCAGAGGATATAGCATAGACCCATGCTTCATTGTCTGTGTACTCTGTGACTGATACTTCAGCGTCTGTGAAATCTTAAGGACCCTGCTTAGTTGACTCTATCATACATGTTCACCTCACAGAAAAGGGGGGAGGAACTGTAGGAGACAAAAATATTTGAAACGATATAATCCGCAAATTAGTGTTTATAATTGAGATTCTAATTAATTTCGATATTGCCAAACCACATCAGACCCCAAATATATTTTATTTAAATATTGAAAATTTCTACGTCCTCCCCTCTTCCCATTTTCCTCTCCCTTCCCCCCTCCTCCCTCCCCCTCCCTCTTCAGTCGAAAGAGCAGATAGGGTTCCCTACTCTGTGGGAAGTCCAAGGTCCTCCCCGCTCCATCGAGGTCTAGGAAGGTGAGCATCCAAACAGACTAAGCTCACACATAGCAAGAACATGCAGTAGAATCAAAGCCAAGTTCCATTGTCCTTGGCTTCTCAGTCAGCTCTCCTTGTCAGCAACGTTCAGAGAGTCTGGTTTGATCACATGCTCCATCAGTCCCAGTCCAGCTGGCCTTGGTGAG
>LOEQ01006580.1:111012-123423 GCA_001685075.1 Bramus lutescens | reverse complement strand
AGATAACCCTCCTACATCATTACTTTATTGTTATTTTATTCCTCAAATCTTTATTTGTTCTTTCAAAGCTCATTTGACGTATCCAGTTCAACAAATTTGTCTTGAATGCTGATCACACATTAGGTGAACACTAGGATATGGGGGTTGCAAAATTGAATTAGAAAGCCACCTGAGTAAAAAGCACATGGCATTGTAGGTTAGAGAATTGAATTGTTTTTATATTTGTTTGTTTATTTATGGGAGCACATTCCTGTGCTTGCCTGAAGTGGTCAGAGGATAATTTGTGGGGGATCAATTCTCTTCTTCTGCCATGTAATTCTAGGGGTGGAATTTAGGCTGTGGGACTCGATGTCAAGAGTCCTTGTTATCTTACCGGTCTCGCGAGACAGAGCTCGGAATCAACATTATCATTCAAGTGGTAAGTTCCAGAAGTTTGGAGGATGTACCACAGAAACAGGGAACACAAAAAACTTGTATTCCACTGATGGATTTTCTGGGAGATGGATCATCTGATGAGATCACCAAGTGTAGGGGAGAAATTTGTGCTAATGTTGAAAACAGTTAAGTAAGATTTTGCAAGTGACAATGTTTATTCTGGATTTTTCTGGTTTAGGTACAATAAAATAGGAAATTGCAAGAATGAGTTGCATCTACTTAGCATTTCCCATTGGTGCTCTAAGGTTTTGGGTTGCCATGATGATTTTGGCCACAGTTCAGTCCTCTCTCCTTTCTTTAGCCTTCTCTTACTTTACCCTGTGTTTCCATTTTCCTGACCCATGACCTTGGGTTTCTTTAAACTCCATTCACTTCTCCATCACTTTTTATGTCCATAGATTCTATGAATTTGCACCATCCAACAAAGATCTGTCCACTGAGATCTTTTAAATTTTAGTCAGTTTTTCTATACAACCAAAGATACATTGTTCTATTATTAATTTTGAATATCTTAATTAGTTAATACCTGTGGAAGTCACCAGAATTGATTTCAGCTTTAATAATGTTTACCATTGAAAGTCCCAATGAATCACTCATGACTGTTGACTGCATATTATTCTAAGTATTCACTTCTTGCTATTTTTTCAACTTGTCCCCATAACATAGCACCAATGTGATTACTATACATCCTTCCAGTACGTCTTACACCAACCATTCCTACTAGAGAGACTGTTAGCATTTCACTGCTGAATGCCCAATGTTTCAAATCAATGTGACCCTCATAAGATTAGCTGAGGCTTTGTGCCTCTCAACACTAGTTTGAACTATGAGAAATCTAATAGCCAGTCATGGTATTGCATCTGCGGAATTCTAACACTTGAAGGCCAACTTAGGAGAATCATGGATTATAAATTCCAGGCCAGCCTGGGTTATATTGCAAGTCTCTGAGAGGAGAGAAGAGAGAGAGAGAGATGATTGACCAAGTATGGGTTAAACACCAAGCAAGATAATGAATAGCAGGGATGCAATGGTTAGTGACCTATCGTCTATGTTGGACAGTTTATAACACTTAAATTGTGGAGTTAGAGCTATGAGTTCCTCTGGGGCTTTTGTTGTTTAGTCTGCTGCAAATACACTGGGCTAAAGAAAGTTGTGTACAAATTCTAAGAAGCAAATTAAATACATTTTTTTTTTAGGGAGTGTGCCTTTTCTGACATTTTCCTTAAATTGTCTCTTTGATGGTAAGGGCATATTGGCTTCTTAGAAAAGATATGTTCTTGGAACAACTGTATAAAACTAAAAATAGTGGTAACTGAACCTTAGAATGCCTAAGGCAGGAAAGTCAAACTGTAGATTCTGGTTACTATATTTAACGAAAACAACTTTCACAGGGCAGAGAACAAAATCCTAATCCAATTGGTCTAATTTAAAAAGCAGCTGTCTTTTATGATGCAGAAGTTATTTCCTTTAAAGTACCCATTTCATTAATTTTTTTTTTAGTTCTCAGAAATTCAGTTCAATTGGCTTTAAGTATTGGGCATTATTGCTGAATACCTAAATTTAGTTTTATAATCATGAAGTAAAAATCATAGCATACCATTGCAGACTGTGGTTTAATCATCTGCACAGTTTTTTTTTTAAGAATCCAGGTATCTTCTCAGTGTCTAAATGTCATTCTCGTCTTAGGGTGCTGGAAGCTTCAGGTGAGGAAGTTATTTAACTCCTGAGAACAACTAATGATCCATTTAAATCCAGTGGTGTGCTGCTTTGGGATTCACTATTTGGATATCAAGGAGACATAACTTATTTTCTATTCCCCTTGGACAACATCTGTGCAGCCATTGTTGTAAAGATGAATACCTGAAGGTATTTTTAAGATCTTCCATCTAAACTCAGTCTTTCATTACAATAACTGACATTTGATAAGTGTCGGCTTTCAAATACCCAACTAACCCAGCAGTTGACATATATTTTAGTGGGGATGCCTGGAGAATAGGTGATTCTAGCTTGGTTTTTGAAGAGCTTCTGAGCCTACTCAAACATGTGTGTGGGTGTTTGTATGTGTTGTATCAAATAGGTTCCAAGGATTCATGGAAATGGAGCATGATATTTGACCTAGAATTTCAAAGTTCTTGGTACATTCTTTTGGTGATGGGCTTGTCATCTCTATGACTGGCAGATGCATTTTTTAGTAACCCATCAGTATTTATCAATGTTCTAATATTCTCTCACAACATCTGCCCAGTGATTGGAGGTTACCTACTTTTGAAAATCATATATTATTTGTGTATTGGGTAGTGCTCTGAAGCTGATACTAAATACAATATCAATTAGCATGAGCCATTGGTGCAGCCCAGTGAGAGACTCTGGGCTTCTTTGGGTTAATAAAGCACATTGAACCTGGAGGCTCTGATAAAGTGTAGAGAATTTTGTAAAGTAGCCAAAGTGGTACCTAAAATGGGGCTGTGGAAACTATAAGTGTGCCATCATACCCAGAATGAGCTTATTAGGAAAAGTCTCCAAGTGATGTGGCTATATTGTCAAAAAATAATAATTGCTTCCTTGAGAAATTTCAGTGTTGGTGGGAGAACATATTTAAAAAAAATTTTCTGGATACTCTTTGCTCATGGAAGACATCCATTAAAATATTCTTTCTCTGTAGGAGGAGGCTGCTTGTTTGTCCTGGTGGCCCAGAACCAAAATAACCACACAGAAACAATATTAATTAAAACACTGCTTGGCCTATTAGCTCTAGCTTCTTATTGGTTAACTCTTGCATCTTAATTTAAGCAATTTCTAATAATCTGTATATCACCACAAGGTTGTGGCCTACCAGCAAAGTTTCAGCATGTCTACCTCTGGCCACAGATTCATGGCATCTCCCTGACTCTACCTTTTCCTCCCAGCATTCCATCCAGTTTCCCCCGCCTACATAAGTTCTGCCCTATCAACAGAACATCGCAGTTTCTTTATTCATTAATGGTAATCACAGCACATAGAGGGGACTCCCACATCATTTCTTCTGTGATCTTAAATAAGTAGCAGTAATTTATCAGAGCAGACAGAATTCTTATCTTATTTTTACTTCATTCCTGTGAAAGAGGGAGATGACATGACCAATTACCCCGTATTTATTAAAATATTACCATAATTAGTTTACTGAATATATGTTAATTGAGGGTATAGAAGATATCAGAAAGATTCCCAAGGCAAGAGATATGGAGACCCTGCTTTAAGAAGAGGTGCGTGTAAATGTAAGGTCATAAGCTGGTACCGGAAAGCATATGGTAGAATTAACAGAAATGTCTATATTGATCCACATAGTCCACTGACTTCCACCGTGATCTACCAGCCAGGAACAGTGCTTGTCAGGAGACGATCCTAATGTCATCCTTGACCTATTTTCTTCTCAGACTTTTTACCAGACCTGTCCTGGACATCTATTTCAGTTTTGATGGATTCATATATTTTCTGTGACAGCGAGTAAATCTAGAGATTCTAGACTGTCCATGCTTTCCATTTTTGAGTCATAAATTTTCCTTTCGGTATTTTTTTCCTGGCCAAATATAATAGTCATAGCCTATTAAAATTCTTGGGGGGAAAAGGGCGTGTTCATTGCTCCTAACCTGTGTGATCTGATTGCCATCCTCTTGCTGCTCTTAAATTGCTTTTGTATGAATGTTTTCATTAGATAATTTTGAGATGAATGGGGTTCTTTAAAAGGGCAAAAGGAAAATTTTCATTGCTAATTTTTTTCCTAGAATTATAACTAGAAGAGAATATTATGGGATTTTTAAATATCAGCCACAATCTTGCTATTAAAATGCCATTATAAGTAGGTTAAAAGTACTAATAATTAGCAATAAGTCTTAAAGTCTATGCAGAATGCTTATAATTAATTGTAGTAATTAGGTATAAAGATTTAAGAAATTGATTCATACTAGTAAAATTAGTTAATTTTGAATATACATCATATATGTCTAGCTCTTATGGTAGTTGAGGTTTCATCATTCATTATTAAGATACATTAAAAAGAGCAACTTAAAAGGAAGGATTTCTTTTGACTCAGTTTTGGAGGTCTCTTCCAATGCTAAGTTTACTTCATTGTTTGGGGGCCCAGGTTAGGGAGAATATTACCACAAGGAATACATGTAGTGCTTACCTTAAAGCGGAAAGTAAGGAGAGAGGGAGACAGCCAGGCATCCATTACATCATCCAGGGCACATTTTCAATAGCCTAACTTCCTCCCGCTAACTCCTGCCTCCTAATGGTGCTACCACCTCCCTAGACTACCATAGACCAACAATCGGTTTTCAGCTCAGAGACCTCTGGGTACACTGAAGATCCGAACCATCATCGATAACCTTCCACCCTTTTACAGAGAACTATCAAGAGAAGAAAGAAAGGCTTTCCTGGAACTTTTTTTTTTAACAGCTTTTTCTCTTCATCTACCCTTCCAGGAAAGCTTCCCCAGTTAGTCCGAGAAAAGTGTTGATGTCCTTTTGTGTCCTTGTGTCCTAAGCCCCACTTTCATTGCATTTCCCATTCTATGTTCCCTGTGAGTTTTCAAAAGCTGGAAAGATCACATTATATCTTATGAAACAGTATTTCCTGTCTGTGCTCGCCAATCCCCAAGGAAATATGAACTCGTCAAAGAGGGTCTTTCTAACTCACAGCAGTATCAACAGTAACCAATATCTAAACACCTGGCTCTAATAATTATATGTTGACAGATAAACTTGCTGATCAGATATGATGACTTTGCAATAAACATAAGAAAAAGTGTGAAAAACTAGGAATAAAAAGCACTAAGATATGTACTTGACTTTCTCCATTTGAAGATAGTAAAAAGGTAATTGATTTGTATTATTTATAATTAGTTTATTTGTTTTTCCACTCACCCATCACTCCACCCATCTAATCATCCATCAATTGACAAAGCATGCATTGAATACCAATTATACGTAGATACTTTTTTCTTTTTACTTATGGGCAATATGATTTTATAAGGTAGAACCTTTCTTATTTAGTTTTATAAAGTAATAGCAGTTATCCTCATATATTTAATGCATAAAATTTGAATGACATACTTCCTGTAAAGTAACTTAAAAATTCTATAACACTGAGATATTGTCATTAAAACCAACATAATTATCATGAGAAATGATTATATTTATGGAAGAATATTCATCCCCCAAATTCTTAAGAAATCTTAAGAAACAGGGCTGAAGTCATACTTCTATGTACTATTCTCAAAGCTCTATGTTTAAAAATAACTGCTTAGAGAATGTGATTTAACATAAACCTATGTTTTCTCAAGTTAACACAAATCAAATTATCTAAATATTTTACTATCATTAATCATTTGAACAACTCTTGTTATTATCTTGCTCCCACTGTCAATCCAGGTTCAACATTCTACTGAGCTGACAAAGCCAAACTCTTGTCTCAACCTCTGAATATTGTTATACGAAGAGGTGTGTGTGCTGCCAACTGGATGTGGTTGAAGCAACCATTCTCTTTTGAGGCTCAGAATGTCAAGTGGTGTCTACATCCAACTCATAGAGACATACAAGAATCAGCATCTTGTATGTATAGAAACTGTCCATGTTATTTTTTCTGACCTATCACCGTTGGAAAGGATCAGTTACCTGGAAAAAGTAACCATGCTTTCAAAAATCTGGGAAATGCTTCAAAGCCTGTCAAGCCTAAGCCTGAAGCAATCCTCTCTTTGACATCATCCAGCTATAGATGTCCCAGCATGTCTACCTCAGTTGTGATCAGCAGGAGGGATTTGGACCATGGATGCCACATGTTGCAGAAGCGTGCATTCCAGATAGCAGTGAGTTTTTATCATGACATACCCTTAAAGCTCAGACCAACCCACATACAGATGGTAAGAATCCAAATGAGAATTTTAATTTATACCAAGGAAAATCTGGTAGCTCAGTATGATAAAAATCAGATGTGATCTTTTTTTTCCTATCCACACAATTAGAGTTTCCATTGACATACATGACAGAGAAGATTTGACCAGATAATGGTTATGGAGAAGACTTGCATTGTTGGAGCTGCCAAGAAGATTACACACCAAATGTCTTATTCTGAGCCTGCTCCAGGTGTTTCTTGTGCAGTCTAGAAGAGCTATAAGCAAGGAGTAATATATGAGTTCAATACTCACATCACCGATGTATAGACTTTTAATTTGCTGAAGTCTGCTCCTGTGACCTACAAGAAATCCAAAAGTAACCCTCATCAGTTCATTAACAGGGCTGCCTGCAAGAACTGGACAAAATTATCCAACTGGCCTACCAACACAATTTCCTCTTATGTAGAACTCTATACACTAATATAACCTAAAGCAATGTCTAAACATAAAAGAGGATTCTTACCATCGCTGCCTGGTTTATCTTAACTGGCAGAATTTCAATGAGTGTTTGGAAATTTCCTTCTAAACTAAAAAAAAAATCCTAATTTTCTTTACACTCGATTATTACACTCAGTTATTCCATTTTTTCACAACTGCCTCCATGTTTTTCACTATCTTTTCATGTCCCTTCAGTCTTGAACTCAATCTAATTTCTGTAATGAGCCTTCAAATTCTCTATAATGCCTTTATTTTGTTTCTAGGGCACCTTATATACCTTTCAGGCTACTGAACCTCTGGAAGCAAAGATGACTCTGGGAGATACCTGTGTTACAGGAGAGGGTATGGTGACACACCTCGACTACTAGCGATGTGTGAAGAAGGAAGCAATTGCCCAGGAAAGCAGCTTTTCCTGTGCTCCTGGTGATGCGGGAGAAAAGAGTTCAAAGATCACGTCAACAATGACCATTTTGAGTTCCACCCCTAATGTCATTACCCCTAAATGAGAAAAGCTGATTTAATTGGCAAAGAAGCAGCTGCATGAGGGATAGACTTGGAGAGCAGCCTTTTAAGAAGTTTTTTTTTTGTCCATTGCCACTAGGTGGCACGAAGAGCCCATGGAGCTTGGTTGTCCTGCACCAAACAGGAGCCAATGGAGAATAATTGGCAAGCTGCCCCTGGGGAGGTGGAATAGAGAAGAGAAGCAGGAGGCTGGGTAGAGAGGGCAGGAAGTAGAGGTGTTTACAGGTAAGGAATTATGGGAAGTGATTGTAGTTGCCTTCCTTAGAGACCAGTTCCCCTCTCTTCCAGATGCTTCTCTTCACACCTTTTGCCTCTCTTTTAATCTATACCAACTCTGCTTTTTCTTTCTGAACTTGCCTCAGTGACCTGTTTTCTGTTAAAAAGTAACATCACCCCTCCTCAGTACCTACTCTCTTAGCCATTGCATGTTTAATAAGTTCCTGACTGTTCTAGAATGCAAGCTTCCCTAGTGCTGAAATAAATGCTCAGGAATCCATCCAATCTATAACCCTGATGAGTGCAGTACGTCTAATTCATATCTATTCTAGAATGCAAGCTTCCCCAGTGCTGAAATAAATGCTCAGGAATCCATCCAGTCTATACCCCTGCTGAGTGCAGTACGTCTAATTCACATCCCTCCCTTCTTGAGTTGGAAGAATATGGAAAAGTGGGCTGACATCAAAAGGGTATTCCGCTAGCTTCAGCTTCTTAGGAGAACAGGCTTGTCAGTATTTCAACATTTTCCATCTGGCCTGTCAACACAGGTTGCCCCAGCTGGGCAGCGTTGGTGGAAACCAACCTGGAAAACCCCCTGCAGGGTACCAGTTTGCCTTTTCCCAAAGAAATGTCTGGGCATGAAAGGAAAGCCTTGCTGTTCTTACTGAGAGTCACATTCTTTGGAGACATTGGTTTTTCTGCTGGCTTACAGATCTGAGACTTAACAGTCCAAAAAGGCACTTAGAAAACTTTATTTTCCCAGTAAACATTATCTACTCCCAGGACAAGCTCTACTCTATAAGATTGTCATTAATCAGCAATGTCCTTCCAGAAGTACCCCATGAGTAACCGAGTGAAAGAGCTTCCTAAAATATTAACATGTGCTTCTTTCAATTCAAAGCTGGTTTCTGGTTCCCTCTTCAGGGGTTGTTGGTGCCCGGACAGAGCCAGTAGGTCTTGCTCTCTACAGAGCCTCTGTTCTTTAAAAGATGAGTCAGTAACCCCGTGACTGAAGTTGCAGGTCATTCACACCCAAAATAAAAAAGAAAGAAAGAAAGAAAAGTAGATAGCATTCGCCCGGCTACCATAAAGAGAATGTGGGTTGCTTTTGGAAAAGGTCTTGACAGGAAGCAGAAATACAAATGATCACAGGTATTCAGCACAGGTTATAACTCTGTTTCAAGGAGAGGAGCCTTGACCCCAGGATTGTTATGGTAGCAATGATAAAAAGCCAACCTTCACTGAGGCTATAGTTGTTATCCATGGTTCTTAATTTTCCCAGTGGCTTCATGAATTATCTTATGTTACTCCATTTTATAGCTAAAACAACCATAGCATAAAACTGTTAAACAAGTTGCCTAAAATAATATGGCTTCTGAGTGACTGGGCAAGGACTTACAAAAAAGGTAGACCAGGTTATAAGCCCAGAACAGTCTTTCAATCATAACATGATACAAGTTCTGATTTTCTAATCTAAATAAAAACAATTGTTCAGGCAAAAATGAAACCATCTTATTATTTCAGCACCTCATTTTCAGGGACCTTCCAGTTGAAAACTTATAGATTTGGAATACAATTCTGAGCTGGAAAGAAAAGTTGAACAGCTGCATAGACCATAATCAAGGCTCTAAGGCAGAGCTGGCCCTCAGTATTGATATATTTCCTATAACTACCTACACATTATGTGTGTCTATTATTACTGCAACACATACCTTATCCGTTGTCAATGCAAATACAGTTTCCTGCTGAGGGACAATGGTTTTACCATGTAAACATTTGTTTCTTGTACTTGTTTAATAAAATGCTGATTTGCTGGTAACCAGGTAGGAAGTAGAGGTGGGGAAACCAGACAGGAGGTAGAGGAAGGGCAATGAGAACAGGAGAATTCTGGGGAGAGGAGTCTGCAGTCATGACCCAGCCGCAGAAGAAGCAAGATGTGACTGCCTCCCTGAAAAGGGTACCAAGCCATGTGGCTAACATAGACAAGAATAGTGGGCTAGTTTAAGATGTAAGAATTAATCAATAAGAAAAGTCCGATCTACTCGGCCGATCAATTTATGATTCATGTAGACCTCTGTGTATTTATTTGGGACTGAATGGCTGTGGGACCTCTGTCAACAGTTTCCAAAACCAAAGAATTCAAATTTGCAGTCAATGACATCAACATTTAGAGTAGGAATGAACCAGGAAAAATGGGCCCATCTTAATAGACTCTAGAATCATCGTAGCTTTGCACATAGCTCAGTGTGCCAAAGAACCATATCCATAGGATCATCACACTATACCCCATAAAATATGTAAGTATTTGTTCTTGATTTCAAAAAACATATCAAACTTTGTTTGACTGGTATTTGAGATGAAAACATAAGATACTATGTAAAAGGGAAAATGGAGTTTGGTTCAAATTAGTTAATATATTTTGAAAATGAAAATTATAATATTTTTGCTTTTAAAAGAAAGCAAGGCTTCTGAAGGGAAGGTCACGGATCATACACCCATGACCAGGTAGAAAAAATGTTTCCTAAACACAGAACTCCATCCTGCAGGGTTGGGGCTGGGAGCAGGAAGGACCTCGCAAAGTAGGTAAAAGTGCAAGGCAGGGCCAGAGAGGAATCATGTTCTGTAGAATTTCAAAATATCTCATTTTATCAGAACAGTATTAAATATGAGTCATATATTAGAAGTCCGTGGCATAAATGTTGTTGTTGTTACTGTTTTGACTTGGCCTAGGTTTGTCTTGTAAATACCAAGGGAGGGAACTTTAAGTTAGGAGCTGGAGCCCCACAAGATAGCTCCACAGATGAAGAGCCCTGCTGTCTTAGCCTGATGACACTGAGTACAATCTCTGAGGCTCACCTGGCGGAATGGGAGAACTTACTCCTATAGGTCACTTGCTGACTTGAATGAGTGTGTGCGTATGTGGTGTGCATTCATGCATGTACACACACACATACAAATAAATAAATACATGAAAAAATGAAGAGTTATAAATGGCTTTAAAGCCTATGACACAAACCATGGTAACTTTCCCTTTGTTACATCAAAAAATTACCTCCTTTCCATAGAACTGATGGTTTTAGTACTGTGTCTGTTATAAGATACAAAGCAAAAAGAGAATGAGGGAGGAAAAGAGGAAGAAGCCTGGAGCTAGACAGCAAGGCCGCTGCCAACCAGCCAGATATGCAGTAAGACATAAAGAGTAAAAGAAAGGTAAAACACAGACGGAGAGAAACGTTAATTTAAGTTATAAGAGCTAGCGGGACAAGCATAAGATAAGGCTGAGCACACATAACTAATAACAAGTCATGATCTCAGAACTGGTTGGTGGCTCAAAAGAAAAAAGCCAGTTGCACTGCCCTATGCCAAAAGACTCACTATAGAAGGTAAGAGAAAGGTGGCAGGACATTGCGAGGGTTTGAATCTTCAATGCCTTCCCTCCCACCCAGTCCTCATGTGTTGAAGACATGTTCCTCAAGTAGTAGTGGGCTCTGAGAATGGATTCATTCCACTAGAATTCATAAGGTAGTGGTGGTGGAAACCAAGAGAGTGGGGGACTAATTTGAATGAATAAATAACAGAAGGCGAGCCCCATATTCCATCCCCAGCCTTTTCCTCTCTCTCCCATTCTCTACTTCCTAGAACTTCCTAGAGGCAAGTGATGAACAGCTTTGTCCACCATGTACCCCTTTAGGATGCTCTGCATGACCATCAGCCCCGATGGAGTGGAACCAAGTGATTAAAACCCTAGAAGGGTAACCAAAAGAACCCATTCCTCCTTGAGTGTGATTTCTCACAAGCGTTTTGTCACTATGACAGAGAGTTGACAGATACAGATTTCAAGGAACTCTGGATCTTAGCAAAAAGGTAGCCACAAAACCAATAAATTATATCTGGAATGCTACACAAGGATTCTGAGGCTAAGAAAAATGGGATGCTCATGTTCAGGGGAAGCAAGGGGTTCTCCAGCAGAAAAGAGGCAGGAAGGGAGAGAAGGGTCTGGTGATTGGAAGGGACATACAGTAGCTAAACTCTCTAGGTCTAGTCAGACTTGGACAGCGACTCTGTTGTGATTTCAGTGAGCCTTGGGCAAGTTACTATCTTCTGTGCATCCTTCCTGCGGGAGTAAGAACAGACAGCTCTTCCCTACTTGGGTTGCTTAGAGGATTTTCATGAGATCATGCATGGAAAATAGTAGTTGGGTGCCAGCCAACAGTTAGCTGCCTTTACTAAATGCTAGTCAAAACTAAAGAAAATGGTGGGTTGGAGGATGCTTCTGTCTGTAGATGCTTTTGTTTCTTCAGAGACCTGGGTTTTGGTAGAAGCAATGAAGTGCCAAGATATCATTTGTTGGAAACATCAAGTAATGAAAGCAGCGATAAATCAGCAACAGTTACCAAGACATGAAAGACTTTGATGTGCTAAGGAACTGAGATGAATTATCCCCAAGTCTTACACATGCTCAAAGATTTCATCTGTAGTTTTGCAGTTTCAGAAACAAAGATTCAAAGTGAGTCAAAAAACAAAAACAATACAAACCGACAGAAAAACCCAAAGACTATGGGACAGGAATTAGAATGAGGCTCCTCCCATTCCAAAATGTAGGGATTTTTTGCTAAAATACACTCTCTTACCATTACCCCACATTTTCTCTCTCAGACCACCCAAAGGTTTTGCTGGGTTTTATTTTCTTTCTTCTTTAATTCTCATGGTGTGCTCGTGTATGCTTGAGTATGGGTCGGGGTACTGAGAGTGGGAGTCTCCCTCAACCATTTCCCATCTTTATTCTTTGAGGCAGGGTCTCACAGCTGAATACAGAGTTAAAAGATAGGGCTAGTCTAGGGAACTAGTTTGCCCAGGCAGCCACTGTCTCT
>LOEQ01006580.1:100715-111007 GCA_001685075.1 Bramus lutescens | reverse complement strand
GTCGTTTGAGGCTGGAATTCCAGGCAGCCCAGCACACTCACTGGACATCTACAGGGATTGTGGGAATCACTCCTCGGGTTCTGGGTTCTGTAGGAAGTCCTTAATCCATTGAGCCACTCCTCTACACCAAGGCCTTTTCTTCTATCAGCATCAATAAAGTACTACTTATAATCATCCTTGACCTCACTGAGAATCTGGACACACTCTCCTATTGTCTGTCAAATATTTTTCTTTATGACCATACCACCCTGTGGGAAAACTCTTAGGCCTTGGATTTTCAGATGAAAGTCAATGGTCAGATCTAAAAGTACTGACTGTTGTCTCTGCAATATTAACTAACATCATTGTATAACGCTGTAATGGCTTTAGTGACAGAAGCCTTGGGGCCCAGGCAAACCATAACAACTGCAAAACATTAAGTCACATAAATAGATTTTATCTTTCAAATGTCCAACAGGAAGACAAATGCTAATTGGGCTGTTAAAATTCAGAGCAACAACAAGGGTATTCTTAATCTTCAAATTAATACTATGAACTCACTCCTTTCTTCACAAGGTATCCTATGATTCCATCAAAGACTTTAAGGAAGACTTTAATGACTTTAAGGAAGAACATATGGACTACAAGGATTTAATTCTTTGTGTTTCTATGATGAGGAAATTTTATTCATCTAAGAATATTAGTGACAAATAGAGACTTCTAAGTATCACTTATGGAAACTGCCATGACTAATTAATTCTGCTTTTTCTCTGATTCAGGCACATGAGTACACTCTTACCATCCATTAAATGGTGGCAGGGAGAATTAACTTGCAAGCAGGGTCTAGATCTGCTATGGTTGTTGTTTTCTTCACTTGAGTAATGAGTTATCCAAGTAGTCAAAGACATGTAGAGGTTTCTTCATTTGCATTAAAGAATTCTTCCCCTTCCTTCCCTTGTACTTCTTCTTTGTTCTTTTTCAGAATATAGGATTGAACGCAGGGTCTTGGGAATGCCGTCTAAGCGTGCTACCTCAGAACTGTAGCCCCATTCACCTCTTTACTTTTTAAATTGTGAGACAGTGTCTAAATTGCCCAAGTGGGCCTTGAACTCACTCTAGCCCTTGAACTTGCAATCCTTCTTCCTCAGACTCATAGGTAGCTTTGATGGCTTACCTGACTACCTGGCCTGGTTCCCCTGTTTTTCTTTGAACCCCTGTTCCTGTACTACTTACTATCCTCCAAAAGTCCCTCCTAGTTTTCACAGTAGTCTTCAATGCCCCTGCTTAAATATTTCTAAAGTAAAAGATATAGACAAGTCTCATGGTAGGCTCACTCTTGTTTTGGCTTCCCCAGGAAGGCAATGGTCTCAGCACAAACTTAATGGGATGGTAGTAAATTTCTCACAAATCACAATTCTTCCACCTTAGCTCCCAATAGCCCCAGGCATCATACCAAACTCCAACCTTAGCAAACTCCGTGTTAGTCAGATTTTCAATGCCCATCTATACTCCTGTCTTTACCTATGTTGGGACACCTACCACACACCCACATGATCTAGGCTGGAAGAACTGATCTGTCAGTGAAGACTCATCAGAAACTCTCTTCTCTAGCAAAAATGCTCCTGACAACTCATTCCCCATCTGAATTAATTATCACTTCTTTCTGTTGCTCCTTAAGAATCTTTCCAAAATTTGTATTTCTAGTATTGTATTATATTTCTTTCTTTACCCATCTGTTGTCTCTGTGAAGGGAGAAAGTCATGTCTTCTAGCCTTGGATCATCTGTGTGTCACACTGTGCCTTAGAAATTGTAGAAGTCATTCTTTTTTTCTTGGATGAATAACTGAGTGAAGTAGAAGTTCTTTCTGGAAAGAGACCCACATTTGTGTCTGAAATATTAGCCTCTTGGCGAGGTTGCCTTCTGAATGTACAGACTGTGGATCTATTGTTCACTACCTGCTATTTATTATAATCACTCATCCATCCACATACAACACCATTATAAAATATCAATGAATTAGCCATTCAATAATTCCTGGGGCTCTGTTGACACAGCTGGTCTTGATTGATGTTATTGATTTTGTGCCAGCCAGTTTGCACACCGTCAAAACAGAGATTGCAACAACTCTACACGAATGGATCCAAGTTTAATTGTGAAAACAGGATCTTCCTGAGTTACACTTGAGGGCAACCTGAGACTGCATCTGGGAAGTGTATGAGGAAAACACCCCAGTTCTACTCCAGTTTCACTCCAGAGAAGTGCCCCCCTGTGAGAAAGGGGGAGCACCCTGGCTGTTTCCTGGTGGTTTTGCATACAACCCTTCCTTTCCTCCCCATGGCATACTCTGCACTCCCATGGAGGCAAATCAAAGGAGGCAGAGGTCTACCTTCTCTGAGGCAGGAATGCCAAGGGAGGGAAGACAAGAACTAGAAACTGGGGAGAGTTACAGCTTTGGGTCCCAGAGGAACAATATCCTACCCGCTGCCCGCGTCTCTCTCCTGTTTCTATTTTCATAGCCTTACAGTTTCAGTTCACTGGTAGCTCTGGGAACCAGGGCCAAGGGCAAGGGTGTGACTGGGGAAAGGACTGAGGAAAGGGACTGCTTGAGCTCACTGGTTTCACCCAAGCGTCAACTTCGCTCATCTCCAAAGTCCAGATCACTCCAGATAACATCCCACAGGCCCACCCTACATGGCCATCTCCAAGCCTGCATGCCAGCAGGAACCTGTGATTAGCAAATGTCACCTCACCAAAGAGCAAAGAAAGAGGCTGGCAGCAGGCACTCAGCAGAAGGAACTCCAACCAGGGTTCCTACCTGAAACCAAAGGCCTGTTTTCCAGAGCACAGTGGACGTGGGGACAGAGACTTTGCTCTTTGAGGCGGCTTTGAAGCCACCCTTTGGTAAACATGTTTCTTGTCCAAGCTCTCTGCACACAAACTGCAACTGCCACCCACTATTCTCCCTCTACCACCCAGTAGAAACCCCAGGTGGGTGACTTTTCCTCATACCAAACATGGAGAGGAGGCCCATGGGAATGGGCCGCGGGGACTGCAGGGCTGTTTTCCCATCACCGCAGAGCTGTGCTGGAAGGGTCTGCACTGAGTTTGAACTGGGCATATTTGAAAAGTCTTTTTTTTTTTTTTACTTCAAATAAAATATTTATGGCAGGAAATCAGGTTAGACATTCCTGAAACTAGCAAGGGTTTAGGAACACACTGTCCTGCTTTTGCCTGACATGTAACACAGGCAACTTTTGAAGGAAGACTCTTTACATTTAACCTGAGCCCTTGGAGGAATGCAAACACCCATCTGGAGCCAGGGCTGTGGTAAAGGATTACCATATGTGAGCCACACAAGGAAATTCCTCTTGGAAGCCAGAATTTATACTGCCCAGTGAGCTATGAATAGAAAGTTTGTGCCTGGTTATGAATATGGATAAAATACATCACTCGTGGTCTGGGAATGGCAAGCCAAATGGAAAACACATATTTTGGATCACAGACTATTTTCAAAAATATATTTCAAAGAAAATAAATTGTGTGTTCATTTATTGCTTGAAGTACTTTTGCACGGCAGGGAGACATGAATAGTCTTTCTCTGCAAATCGTTTGCTCTTCCTTATACTCCTTAGGCCAGAGGCAGACCCCCTGGGAAAGAGCAGGGTCTCTTAGAGTGCAGCCTAAGTGGTTTTACTGGCAAGTATCACACCCTCTTCCTGTGAAAGACAAGGAATGGAGCCTTTGAGTAGGTTCAGAGAGGACCTTGTGGCTTGAGAAGATCTGCTCTGCTCATTCCTCTTAGGCTGTGTTTGCTTCCTGATCAACCCAAAACGATTCTGCTGGCTTCTGCATTTTATGCTTTTGGTCTTTTTTCTTGCTAGGTAATTCACAAACATCATAGTTACATCTACATTGTTAAACATCAAGCTGTAAACTGGAGGTCTTCCATCTTGTCTCATTCAGAGGCCTGCCTGCCACAGAGGAAGATGTGAGTTTGCGCCCATTCTGTTTGATAATCCTTCCCTCCTCATTCATGAGCTCGGATCTCCTTTGTTATTGTTGTGTCCCAAGAACTTATTCACCCACATACTTCCCAAATGTTCCCTTTCTAGGTTGGATAGTTTGTCATTCTGTCACTGTCGCTTTCTCCTTCATGTCAACTAAACTTACCTGTTGTCCTTCTCATTGCCAGGAGTTACTGAGCATCAGTAAAGATGGCTCATTGATTTGACACACAACAGGCAGGCTGTAGCCATGCCCTGATAACAAGGTCCATGTAATAGGGAAACTCAGATTTTGTCTGCTCTCCTACTCACTATTCATTGTGAGAGACTTTCCATGTAGCATTTAACTCAAGCAACATAAGCAAAATTACACTGTGATAGTGGATTAGCTCCTGCATGAATGTGTGACCTAAATAATAATCCAAAATTTAACCAGAACTCTGTGGCATCATCTCATATAAGCTGCATGGATTTATGTCTGGCTTGTACTCAGGAATTCTGTAAAGGAAATCCACTGAGTGTCCCCATTTGAACTGAGGGGGTCAGAGAGTGAGAGATGTGTGGCAGTGACAAGGTGGCTTTGACTGCCCAGGTCTTAGATTTGGTTCACACACATCTTCTCTATCCCTTGTTCTCCGGCTTCAATGATCTCCACCCATGATCCATCCTGGACACCAAACATCTGGGGTTTAGTACTTTAATCCCAGGATTAAAGGAAAATGCCTTGTTGGGGCCAAACTCTGGCTCAACCACAACAGAAGGTATCAAGGAATGACCAGGGTTCTGAGAATAACTGGACAGAGTGATAAACTACATGGCAACTCTGAATAAAAGTTTGGCCATGACCCTACACGATCTATTTTATCAACTTCCTGTCACTTCTATAATTATAGCAGCACACAGTATATTGCCAATTGTTAATTACTATGAATTAACATGTATAACATAAATTTGTACACATGCATATATGTACATGCCTAACTAGAAAGATAATTGTTTCATAAACAAATTGTTGCACATGTTAACCATGTTATTTTAAAGTAGAGTGAACTCTATTTGCATAAGTGTTGGCTGTCCTTCTGCACATCAGATGCCCCTTTGTTGGCTTGTGTCGATTTCATGTTTTTCAGGTAGCCTCCTGTACACAGACATTGCCTTCCAGCTCCTTTTGTGTCTTATGTGGTTAGCAGATATTCATAGAAACCCTTCGAAAGTAGTCACACGGATGCTAAGTTTGAGGTGTAGTGACGACTGCTGGCAAGTTTGAAGTGGAAGATGTGTCCCCTGTAGCCCTGTAGTTGTGGCACAACACTGCCCAAAGGGCTATCTGTTTATTTCCTGTCTCCCTACTAGAAAGTAAGATTGATTGGAACAGAAGTTTGTTACTGCCAAATCCCGAATTCCGGGAACAGCATCTTTAATGTAGTAGACACTTAATAAATATTTGTTGAATGAATGACCCTTAAAGATTAAAAAAGGGGAAGGAAGGGGGTAAAAAAAAACTTTGAAGAGGAAGTAATTTATTTATTTATACTCGTGTATCCGTGTTTGGTCTGCTACAAACAGAGCACCTTTCTTTCTGCTGGCCCCGATCTACTCTTTCTTGCCATTAGTCTGTGACTGCTACCCAGACTTTAATGAATGGTTGACCTACTTGGTACAATATTATTTTTTTGATAATGTGGTATTTTTGGAAGTCTTACATACCTGATAATATTTCTTATCCCTGACACTGATGTGGTAACAAAAAAATACATCCAAATATATGCTCTTGTTGCTGAGGAATTTGCCAGTGTTTGAATAGGAAGCAAAGGAGGATGTTTTGATAGATTCAAGAGAGACATCAAAATAAACCATCCCTGCTCACCTCTCTGCTCTGCCATCTTCTCATAGTTGTTATGAGAACTATGCACATGTGTATACATATGTACCCATCCATTCAGTGTGCATAAAGAGGCACATAACCATGGAAAACTATGGCATGTGCCTTGGCTTATGAAGGTGAATGTTTCCACCAAACTTACAGGAAAATTAATTAAAGGGTAAGCATCTTCCAAATTGTCTCAGGATTCCATGGAAAATAACCTCCATATGAAAAATGGCTTTACTCTGAATTCAGGTCAGCCTTTTATGAGTTTTGTCTTTATGGGAGAGGGAAACCAGGCAAGTGGTATTCTATGGACGGTTTTCATTTTTGGTTTACTGTTACTTCTTCCTGAAAGAACATTTTGTGAGACACAGTCAGGCTTTCAAAAAGTTTGCAAATGCTACTCACTTTGTAGCAGTTCTCGAAAAGTCATGGCTACATTCGGGATCAGAATGAAACACCAAACAGCCTTGTTAACCGCCATTGTTTCCCCTGTTGCTTGAGGAAGCTCTTGAAAGTAGGAGTGCTGCTAGCCTGAGGAAGGAAAACTCAGGAGCAGTCATAACCATCTAAATTTACCATTTCCCTCGCTCTACAGCTGATGCATAGATGCTCTATGTCACCAGCAAATATGATTTTGACATTTTTATTGTTCAATAATTTTATACATTATATAGAATGCATGCAGATAGTCCATCTTCCATTCTGTCCTCTTCAACCCCTCTCCCATAATCATTTCTCACACCTTCAGATGTGCTTCTATTCTTTTGCAATATTCACCCAGTCCACTTCGCACTGCCTGTTTGCACATGGATGTAGGGCCACCTTCTGAATCATTGATAGCCCTTCAGACACCACATCATTGGAGAAATCTGGCTCCACCGCTCCCAGAAGCCATTGGTTGCCAATAGTTTCTCTACCAAAGGTGGAGATTTTCTTCACCTCCTCTCTCCCTGCTAGGATTTTGTCTGGTGTTGATCTTGTATGTATTTTGTGCTTGTTGATACAAGTACTGTAAGTTCACATGTACACATGCCCTGTTGTGTCCTAAAAAACAGTGTCTTGTTGTGGTCAATCATCACCTCTGGCAATGATCCCTAAGACTTGAGGGTTTAGGGGGTGACTGTGATATAGATGTCCAATATAAGGCTGAGCACCCTTCAATCTCTTGTTCTCTGCGTGTGGGTCAGTTGTTGGTCTCTGCGCTAAGCATCAATATGCTAAACAAAGAAATAAATACTCAGAGCAGTTTCATTATAATCAACAGCCAAGCAACTATACACACTCTCTGCATTATTGTTCACAGCAATGTTGAAGTTTTAGCTAGAACAGTAAGGAAAGTGAAGAAGATAAGAGCGATACAAATAGGAAAAGGAGACAATAAAGCATCCCTATTTGAAAATACTTTTTATAGCATAAATTGCCTCAGCTGTGGCAGTGAATAACTACAGTCACCATGTGGCTTCATCAATGTCTTTTCACATCAAAAAGTATCAATATTTTATCAGTTATGAAAACAAATTTTAAGTGCTATATGAACAATGTATTTAGAAAGGAATAGAACTTTCTTTAAAAAAGATCGAATTTAAAATATCCAGTCCAAAATGTGTAGCATGGAAGAAACACAGCGTGCAGGACTCTGACATGGGAACTTGATCATTTCATGAAGTATAGTTTTTAGTTACAGAAGAAATGGCCACTGGCCAGATAACTCAAACCATCTAAGCCTAATCATTGAACTCACCATATTGTAGTCACCCCACTCCTGTCAGGAGCAAATATCCCGGAAGGAGACACTCATGCCCCTCCCTTCAGCTATCATACAATCAAGATGATGGACTCCAAGGAACTGAACTTCCTCTGGGATTCTAATGCAGCTGGAGGCAAGACCAGCGTTCTGGTGCCACCCAAGAGGGACCTCGCCTCTGGCGGAGAGATTCCACACAGTTCTGATCATTTTTATCACATTCTTGGGGGGCAGATTGGAGAGGAAATAATGATGGGTCACTGAGGAATGGGATCATATCTTAACTGAGACTTGCTATGTATCAGTGTCTTTTGACCTCTATTTAACTCCAGCCCCATCAGAATCCCAAACATGGACTTGGGATCACTGGGCCTCTTTATCTGTTCCTTTTTTCAATGTCACCACACTGGATAAATCTCTTTTCTTTTCTATTCATATTACTTATCTTTCTTGGTGTATTAAAGGTGCAGAGCAGAGCACAGCTTGCTGGGACCACCAGGGCTCAGGTTCTGATTCCAACAGCTCCAGTAATCATATTGCTTTCTTTATCCTCTTTTTTTCTTCCATGAAATTCTGTCCTAGGTTCATAAACATTAGGTCTTCAAACTATTATGAAAATTTGAAAGGGATATTTTAAAGAGAGCTTACCATTTTATAAATGCAAAGTTAATAAAATGGTATTTTAGAGGTTTTCATCTAATAAAATCAAGACCTGCTCTATATAAGCATTAGGCATAAACATCAAAGCAGCAGAAACAATGGGAATGTTGTTTGTCATGGAGTGTCTAGGGCTCCACACAATGCCTGGCATGCAGGAGTTGCATGACAAATGTATGTTGATAGACTGGAACAGAAGGAATATGTTCCAACAGAAAAATTAGTTCAGGGAGGCACCGTAACCATGAGGCATGCCAAACACAAGCAGTGCTAACTAGACACAGCCCCCTCAAAGAAGAGAGGGAAAGCACAAGCTCAGTCTGGAGATGTAAACCCAATCCAGAATTGTAGAAGTATATTAGATGTTGACACTATGTAATGACGCTTACAAATCAGGTGTCAGCACCCTGAATCAAACCAGAGCCCGGATGGCTATTTTGAGCCTTTTAAATGTACAAAACACAATTTTCCTCTTCAGGATCCAGGGAAGATCTGAAGAATCAGCTTCATTCTAGGGACTGTTTTTATGCAATGCTCTTAAGAAACAGTAGAGAAAAGACCATCGACAAGCAGGACAACAACCTCACAAACAAATGCAACACAGCAAGCTTATCCAAAAATGTAGCAAGCCCTTTCACAAACACAGCAAACTTGTATATAAATGCAGCAAGCTTATCTTACACAAATACAGCAATCTCTTAAACAAATGTCACAAGCTCATGTGCAAATTAAAGAACAGAAAGTTACACTGGTACAAGAGGGAACAACTTTGCAGTTTTCTTAGGATGATTGTTGCTGGGATGAAACATGAGACCAAAAGCAACTTGGGGTAAAAAATTGTTTTGCTTTTACTTCTACATCACTGGTCATCATGGAAGGAAGTCACAGAGGAAACTCAAACCTGGCAGAACTTGGAGGCAGGAGCCAATGCAGAGGCCATGGAGGGGTACTGCTTACTGGCTTACCTCTCATGGTGTTTTCAGTCTTATTTCCATGGCGCCCAGGACCACCAGGCCTGGGGGTGACCCTAATGCTTTTGTACACTGTAAAGATTTGTTATTTGTATTAGTTTAATAAAACACTGATTAGCCAGTAGCCAGGCAGGAAGTATAGGTGGGGCAAGCAGACTAGGAAAATTCTGGGGAAAGGAAAGACAGAGGCACAGTCATCAGCCAAACACCGAGGAAGCAAGATGAGAAATGCTTTACTAAGAAAAGGTACAAAGCCACGTGGCTAAACATAGACAAGAATTATGGGTTAATTTAAGTTGTAAGACCTAGTTAATAATAAACCTGAGCTAATAGGCCAAACAGTTTATAATTAATATAAACCTCTGTGTGATTTTTTGGGACTGAATGGCTGTGGAACCAGGTGGGACAGAAACTTCCATCTACAAGGCTGGGCCCTCCCCCATCAATTAAGAAAATGCCCTGCAGGCCTGACTGCAGCCCAGTCATATAGAGGCATTTTCTCAATTGAGGTTCCCTCTCAGACTACACTAGCTTGTGTCAAGTTGACATAAAACTAGCCAGCACAAGAGTCAATACCCTTTAATCATAATTAGAATTGATCTACTTTTTTAATGATTAAAAGGTCACCTTAGGCCTAAAGAGACAGCTCAGCCTTCAATAGCACTGACTGCTTTTCCAGCACCCACAAGGCTCTCACAACCATCTGTAACTTCAATCCCAGGGGACCCAACACCTACTTCTGGACACTAAAGGCACTGCTCTCTTATGGTGCCCAGCCATACCAGGAGGCAAAATAACCATGCACATAAAAGAGAAATAAATGCTTTTCTTTTTAAGTTGTTGTTTAATGCAAACCAGATGTAGGTTTTAAAGTGAGAGCAAACTGACGAACTAGGGAATACCAAATGTTCTCTTTGGGTACACTGAAAAAGCTAAAGTTTGATATCATACAATGTTGATTTTTTTGGTGGTTTTAAGCAATCAATGGATATGAAGAGGTGAATTTGGGGGAATTTGAGAGAGAGAGAAAGAGAGAGAGAGAGAGAGAGAGAGAGAGAGAGAGAGA
>LOEQ01006580.1:63504-76098 GCA_001685075.1 Bramus lutescens | reverse complement strand
CTTCTTCTTCTTCTTCTTCTTCTTCTTCTGCTTCTGCTTCTGCTTCTTCTTCTTGTCTGATTCCAATGAGTTTGTTATCTCTTAAAAGTCTGTTGGTTTTCTAATGAAAAATAGAAAAGGTGTGCCTAGGAGGAGTAGAGAGAAGGGAAACTGTAATCATGAAATATAAAAAAATATATTTTTACTAAAAGAAAAAATTATTGCTGTGTCACTTAAAAGGCAACTAAAATCTTTTGAGAAGTATCCTAACTACTTCACTGAAATGTAGTTATCTGGGACAGAACTCTTATAAAGAATTTTAGATGTCTCCTCTTTATGAGAATTTTGCATTCAGTGTGGTTCAGGTGTTTAGCTGAGTCCCAATGAAAAGTAGCTAGAATGTCAAATGAACACATAAGAAATATTAGCAGAGAATCCCACATTGACACCTCAGGGAATTTAGCAGACTTTTCTAGGCTTTGCCCTCAAAACGAGGAGTTCTGACCACAAAATATGTAAGCTGACACTGATTGTAAAACTTGAAATACGGAAAGATGAGACCACTGAGTACAGTGGATCATGTCTGTAACCCCAGCATTTGGGAGGCTAAGAAATGAGGATTACTGTAAGTTCAAAGTCTGCCTGGACTGCATAGTGTGTTTCAGGACAGCATGGGCTACCTAATGAGACGTTGCCTGAAAAACACAAACCAAAGCAAACACCAGGAGATGGGACAATTGTGTAAGAAAAAGAGAAACCCAACAACAAAACCTCATTTTATTGAGTAGTAATTCTGTCATGCATTCTTTTCTCATGGAGTCCAATCATCTCATCCTTAAGTAAAACAGAATAATAACATATGGCTTCAGAAAGGGTTTCCTCCCTGGGTGAAGGTAGGTAACCTTTAAAGGATACAACACAAAACTTATAATCCATATCTTAAATGCATATAGACAGATAAATTATGATACAAAGATAACATGCTTTGTCATATATTGGGGAAAGAATGTAAGTAGTGATGGCCCCAAACCTATTCTGCACCCTGATTTTATAGGAAATGCTTGGACATGAGCTTGTGGTAGGAAACACTGAGCTTTGAAAAGAAGCACAGTAAGTTGGGATTACATTCCTTACATAATACTTCAGGGAAATCACTATGTGGGGACCGTGTAAGGCTGCCATCTATGGGGCTCCTCATTCACACTAGGGAAACAGAAGAGGAAGAAGTAGGTTTGTAAGTTATGAGTGACAGGCAAGAGTTGGGGAATGAAATGAAGTTCCTTTTGAAGCCTGTGCCTGAAAATCCCCTGAGCCTCTTCCTTGGTGACTCCTCTGGATGTGCTTTTTCTGGTCCTCTACTTGTTTTGTAAAAATTCTTGACCATTACATCTTTTGGGTCCTTTGGCTAAACTTGTTCTACATGACATCTGACTCCTGTAAAATTTTCCTAGTTGTGTATTTCAGTTTAAACGTATTCTTGACAGTTTTACTGTCATGAAATGAACTTGTTTGTGGTAACATCTGCCAATTAACAGATGTCTTATTTATAGCCCACGGGAAAGCATTTTTTTCATTTAGAAAACAGGTCATGAGTCTTCACAGTCTTGATATTCTCCTTATTCATAAAAATTATGAGAATAGCACTGATCCAAGACTGCTCAACCTTTGATTAATGAAAATCAAAATAATGGAATCAATTGAACATTTGCAAACTAAGTTCTTGCTTCCTTATCTGTCTCCCTTTTCCTTCTTTTATTTTATTCCTTCCTCCCCAGTTCCTTTACATCTTTTCTCCTCTCCCCTTCTCTCCCCAACCTCTGCTAGGTATTGAGTCCAGGGCTTAACACATGCTAAGGATACTACCACTGGTCTATACTTCTAGACGCATATTTATTTCTTAATCCTCCGTGTATTTTGTACCTCAGGTGCCTAAGTGGCTTATGCAATACATGCTGCCTTATACATTACTGAAACATACCCTATCTACCTGGTTTTATTATAAGATGACCATATATAGCTTAACATGCAAGGAGTTCTAGGTAGAGCAATCAAAATTTAAAGTTTAGTCACATAAGAAACATACCAGTAATTCAGTGGTTTACTTATTGCACATAGTCTACAAGACACTTCAGAAGGCACAAGTCAGATATGATCTTTGCCATCATTAAGACAGTCACAGACAGGAATAAGAAGCCCTAATATGATAAGTGATATTCTCAGATAAGATACTCTACAGGGAATATCTACACCAGGCTATGGCATCCAGAAAGAAATAGGTGAAAACAAGAGTAGAGTGAAACCTTCAAAGTGAAGAGATGGAAATGTGGGTTCTACTTAGCCTTTCTGCTTGACAAATGAGTCTCAAGCTTAGTGATAAAGTAACCATTGTATTGGATCCTAAAGTTGTATGGGTCAGGAATGTGGACAAGACTTGGTTATGACAGATTTCTGCTCCATTAGACTTGTACATGATGGTATTCCAAGATGTGCAGGTTCCACTTGACATGGCATTAGCTATCATGAGTTGTAATTGCTATGACTACCCCTGAATATCTTGGGTTATTTGTCTTTGTACAGTCTTCTAACATACAATAAACTAATAAAACTGCTAGAGTGGTGTGTGGGGCTTTATAACTTAGGCTCTAATGACTTGTTATCTAGAAATATGTCTGATGATCTTGATATCAACATAAGAGAAAATAGATTCAATGTGCTTTATCACCTTGATATTTGATGTGGGATTCCCCTCTGTATGCTATGAATACTATTGGTTAATTAATAAAGAAACTGACCTGGCCTGATAGGGTAGAACAGAACTAAGCAGGGAAAATGAAACTGAGTGCTGGGAGAAAGGAGGTGGAGTCAATGAGAAGCCATGAAGCCACTGCTGGAGATAGACATGTTGAAACTTTGCTGGTAGGCCACGATCTCATGGTGATGCACAGATTAATAGACATGGGTTAAAATGAAATGTGAGAGTTAGCCAATAAGAAGGTAGATAGAGCTAATGGGCCAAGCAGTGATTTAATTGATACAGTTTCTGTGTAGTTATTTTGGGTCTGAGCTGCTGGGTGGTCAGGAAACACACAAGCAGCCTCCTTACAACAAACTGGCATGCCAACATGGTCAACTAAATCCACATAAAACCTGAGAAAGCTTAAAAAGGAATCCTAGATACAAAAGAACAGAGTTAAGCTTGGTTTGGTAGTGGCATTTTCTTGGGTGGTCTCTGTTTGCTAGAAGCAAGCAGAGGCATGACTCCTTTAAGAGAGGTTTTCCTGATTCAATGGTAGCAGAAAAAAAGCTGCACTGTTTTGAAACAGCTGCAGCTTCCTGGGCCGTGCTATTAGTATGAACCTGACAAGGTCTGTCTATGGAGCATTTAAATGGAGTTTTGTTAGCAGAGTGCTACAACTTGCTTAATGGCAACATAGACCAGCTGTGTGCCTAAAAATGGGTCAATGTCAATGTACATGGCTCTCAGAGGTAGTGAACAGCTCCACCATGCTGGACTGGGTAGGACAAGCAGGTGGTGCTGTATTTCTCCTAGCAATGCCACTGCTTAAGTTTGTAAGAAGGACTTAGCATTTTAAGGAGCACTTCTGGTCAGAAATTGATTACAGATATGCAAAAAAGACAAATCTAGATAAGAAAGACCTATAAGTGGGTTACAGTGTTGGATAAATGTACATAGGCTTTGGAGAGAGAAGAAAAAGAGTATAAAGAGTTGGAAAAGAAGTAAATCATTTAAAAATGTAAAACAAAATTTTTAAAGAGACAGAGTACAGACAGTCATTGATGAAAAGGAATAAAGAAAAATAAGCCATGTAAAAATGGAATATACACAGAGTCTGGATTATTATTATATATTATATTGTATTATATTATATTATGTAATAATATAATATATATTACATTATTGTGTTTTCTTTGAAATTTTCACTGTGAAGGGGCTAAATAACCAACATATATACTTTAAAGGAATCTTTATTTCAAAATATGGGTCTAAGGATGGAAAAGAGATTCTCCTTTTGTTTCCATAGAAGATCAATCAGAACCTGTGGATTCCTTCCAGACTAATATGTTTGATGGACCAAGACCCCCTGAAAGGTTGCCCAACAAAAAGCAAGAAACAGTTTGGAGAGAACTATGCCCATATTCCCAAATATTGTTTATAAATATTTGTTTATATTTAAAGGGGGATATTATATAAATATGAATAATTTGCATTGGTACAAATTAAAGCATATATGTACATATATTTCTACTCCTGAAGAAATATAAGTTAATAGATAATCATCTATAATAGTCAAGCTTCTAGTCATGTTAGTTAGGTTTTCTAGATATATAGAGATATATTTCAAATAGATAAGTGTTCTTCAAACCTTTCAAAGACCTATAGAATATGGCATTTAAATGTTTTAAGAAATTAGCATGTTTCATAACAGTGAGGCACATCTGTTCCTAGCAACACCAATTACTTCAAGAGGAAGAAGGGCATTTAAGAGGCTCTTCATGGAGTTTGTTAGTCATTTGGTCAAGAAACTGTTCTTTTCTGGACTGCTTGATGGTATGCTGTATGAATTAAACATGTAGGGCCCACAGAAAAATGACTGCTGAATTTTCTTAAAGGTGAGAACATCCTTTAGGGTTGCTGCTTCATGAAAAAAATCTGCTAGATATTACATTCTACAGAACGCAGAAGAAAGTGACTGACAAACTGCCAATATAGGCAGAATGCCCTTTGAAATTTCCTGCTTTATGGAAAAGTCTTCCAGACTCTATGGGCCTGTAGGCTGAAGATGGATACTCCAACGATACAGAAGAACTTTGGATGACTGTCCAGATAGCGAGACGTCTCTGTCAATTCTAGAGTTTTGGAAGTTGCTTTCAATGCACTAACTAGGGACCAAGTATTCAAAGATATTAGTCTATAAGGGACCATTCTCATTAAAACCACCACATTCCATTCTCTGATCCCCATAAGCTTGAGGTCATATCACAATGAAAACTGCATTTCATTCAACTTCAATTGTTCCCATAGATCTTCACAGTCTCAGTCCAGTATAAAAATTTCAAGGTCTCTTTTGTGATTCAAGGCAATTTCATAATTGTAATGTCCTGGAAGATAAAAAAATTGTATGCTTACAAAGTACAATGGCACTGAATATGCATTACCATCCTACAAGAGAGGAATGGGGGACATAGTGAGAAAATACTGGACCAAAACAAGACTGGAAAACTCTGTGGGTTAGACTCTAAATCCTGTAACTCGACATCTCATGTGAAAGGGTTTAGATGACTCCATCTTTCCATTTCCATCTGTAGATCTTCCTAGCATACACTTCATGGCTCTTCCAACATCTTTAGGTCTTCAACACAATAAAAGTTTCATTTTCACAGCTTCAGATAATGTTTTTTCAGGCCCCCCATGCAGGACTCCTTTGGCACAAGTCTGGCCTCAGTAGCTCTCAACCTCAGAGGAAGTTTCCACAACCCTTCATTCTTGTATTCCTCAAGACTCCAGAGCCAAAACTTTGTGGTTGATGCTGCCAAGCTGCTCACTTGAGATGAAGCACCAATCACTTTGAATTATATTTGAATAGATTTTGAGCAGCTGTTGCTTTTTATGAACAGATATTGCCTTAAGACTTTCTTATCACAAGTTAGAGACCTAGTTGTATGTGGTCTTTTTAAATAAATGTATCACTCCATTTATTCCATTTCATACCAGACCTCTCCTTATCTCTTTTAGCACAAACCTGGACCCCAGTTAAATTTCTTGGTGTTCTTTTTCTCCTCGAATTGTGCATTTCATGTTTCTTTTTGTCCACTTGTTCTTCTTCATTATAGACCTGCCTAAGAGTGAGCACTGATAATAACATAACAGTGCCAGTACCAGGCTGTGTTGAAGCCTTCTCTGCCAATGAAATTAATCCAAAACCTTTAAGTTTATCCTCAGGCAGATTCTTAGCACATGAGCAAAACCTAGCCATTATTTGCCAAAACATCACAAAACTGGTTTCTAGCCCAGTTGCTAGTATTGTTCCCTTCTGAAACCTCTTGCTATAGGCCCCCATAGTACACATTGCTCTCTCAGCACTACTGTCTTCCAAGATCCTACTGGGATAGCCTCTTAATCCCTACATACAGTGTTTAACCACTTTCATAGTATAAAGTCCCAATGTGTTCCATAGTCTATAAAACAAAAACATAAAAACAAACGAACAGACAAGGCATGATCAAGTCTCTCACAACCATACTCTACTTCTCTCTTAATTTCATACTCTCCTTCTTGGTGCCAAGTTCTGTCATAGCTACTTCTCTATTGCTGCAACAAAACACCAGGACCGAGGTAATGTATGAAAGAAAACATTTAGTGTGGAGCTCACGGTTGGAGTTCAAGGCCTTCATGGCAGGAGGATGGCAGCAGACAGGCAGGCATGGTGCTGAACAGAAGCTAAGAGTTCACATGTGATCCATAAGCACAATGGTTTGACAGAGAGTGCTAACTGGAAAATGGCTTGAACTTTTGAAATCTCAAAGTCAATTCCTCCAAATAACACACCTCTTCCAACTAGGCAACAGCTTCTAATCTTTTCCAAATAGTCCCACCAACTGAGGACCAAGTATTCCAACATATGAAACACATGGGGGGGGCATTCTCATTCAAACTACCACACCCATCAATCAAATGTTGGGCCATCCTGGATCTATCTGCATCTATCTTTGTTCTCATGGCGCATTGGGACCAAATCCCATACAGTGGGACAGAGATGCTTTGTAACATTATTCTCTTCATAGTAGCCCAAGGCTTTCAAATAAGAAGCAACAAAAATCTCTTATTATTAGGTCACAGCTTCAGCATTCTTTTATTTTCATGTGAGACATGGGGGAAATCCAGATTCAAAGGAAGAGGCATCGGAGACTGTAAAAAAGGGGGACAGTATTCTTGGTGAGCCATTTATGAACACTTGCTATGCCACTAGGAAACAGAACAGGAAAAAGCATCTCTTTAGTATCAGGGTTTGGGGGAAGGGTTCCTGGTGATGGAATGCACGTGTTTCCCTCCTTTTCTACTTACCCAAAAGGACTTCTGCTCATCCTTCGGCAGTAGCTCTTGAGGCTTTTCTGTATACACAAAGCCACCTTCCTCTCAAGAACCCTGCACATCTCAGAGTTTGCCACATAGAGGAAGAAACTGTGGAAATCAATGGCCATGATCTGATGCCATCTGGCCCCTGTCCTAGTGGCTCAGGATGCCTTTGATTTCTCACACTTAGTATTTCAAGCCAACTGTAGCCTATACATTAAATACTTCATCCCATGCCACACAAAGCTCCACACAGTCACTTTGTGACTCCCGTGCCAATACAAGGAGCTAATATTAACTAGTGTTTGTTATCATTGTACACCATGTTACCTTTGTAAAGTCTTTCTTTTAGCTTCGGGCAAGCCTCCAATCTTCGCCATTCATTCTGCTGATTAATCTCCTGTTTATTTGCCCCGGCAATTAGGGCCAAGAGAAATTTGGCCAAAGATCTGACACAGCTCAAGGGGGTGGGGAGTGGAGATATCCCAAATATTACAACTGAAATTTTTAATCAAACCTAATAAGGAATAATTTATGTGAGATCACCTACTTTGATGGCCAGTGAAAGTGAGTGTTGCTTTCATTTTTAATATTCTAAAGCATAAGTCTAGGTATAAAAAAAGAGGTCCCTTTGCCACAGATTTTAGGCCTAAAGGACAAGCAATTTCTAGACTACAAACAAAATTATAGTCAATTGTTAGTGAACATTAATAGCTTCATAGAAAACAATGATTTTTTTCTAGTCTGGGTAGACTTCTGCTGTGAGTTGGTTATACATTAAACACACACACACACACACACACAAACAAACAATGCACAAACACACAGGTTTTATATAAGGGCTTATATAAGAAACACCTTTCCTTCTGTTTGTTGATTATTTAAAAGCTTAACTATGCATCATGCAAGCTTCTGAGATCTGGATACATTTTTTTTTTCATCCCACTGTGTTCTGAGTCCTCTGAAGTGAACAGAAATGTCCTTTTTTCAACCAGAATGGGAAACAAGTTTATAATTCCTGTCTAAAGGGGGCACCTTATTTGCTAGAGACCTTTGGTGTGAGTGTAGGAGTCACAGAAGGACTTTGTGAGTTCTCAATGGAAGACAAGCAGAAGAGTCCAACTGCCCGAGTGGCTCTAACCTACATTTCTCTCCTTTTCTTCCATTTTTTTCAGTCCTCAGTTATATCTATTTCATTCACAAGTTCCAGGGTTGAAAAGGGCCTTTTTGGTGAATTTTAGTGTTTGTTTATTCACTGTAAATATTCTGCCTCATATCAGAATGGGCACCATTTAGTGGTAATTAACAATGGACTGACTCTGTTCTATCAGAACATAGCCATATTATATGATTGCATGTGTTCAGACGCAAATAGTTTTGAGATTGTGCAAGTTCATGGAATAAATGCCAAAACCAGGGGAGGGATTTTTCACTTTTAAAGTCAAGAATTAATGTACGGATTCATCTTTCTAAGATAATAGTAGGGAGGGGAACTTCTAGACACCTTTTAAAATGAAAATAAGAATGCACATCACAGAAAATTGGAAAATTCTGAAATCCTCCAAAGGATGTTGTTCTTATGACAAAATATTGAGAAGTATATGATTTATAGTCTTAGCTAGAGGTTAAGCAAAAGGAAATAAAGGTAAAAAAGGAAAAGAAAAGGAGGAATGAAAGAAAGGAAAGAAGGAAAAAGGAAGAGAAGGAGGAAGAAGGAAGGAAGAAGAAAAAGAATATTCAATAAAACTAGCCCATTTTACAAAGAATGTACCAGATATTGAAACAGGTCCCCAGACCTTAGCATGACTGATTCCATGATAAAAGTACCATTCGAGCTGTAAGACTCAGCACATAGAGAGCAACACCTGCCAAAACTAAAACAAAGACCTAATCCATCAAAGTGCATAGTTCTAGGAAAGTCTCTAAATGTACTAACCTTGCTTTTGGCTTCTATAGTTCCTCTTCTGGCTAACTGTTCTTGTTAAATGAAGTATGTCAACCCAGGACATGTGTTTTGTGCTTAAACTCTGGGAAAGGGTCGGGGCTGCAGTAGGATCCTAAATCCTCAGTGTAGTCACCGTCTATTGGCTTAAATTAGCATCTAAGCAGGTCTCTCTGGTGAATGCCCCACAACAAAATCACTCTATGAGTTATTAATCAATTCACTTAGCAAGAGATTTGATAGTTAATCCTGTTGCTAAATGAATTTGGTAATTAATTAATGCACTTGGCAAATGATATAATTTAAGCAGTGATGGACATCTTTCTTAAGTGCAAATGGTTCCTGTGTCATTGTCATCTTTTTTAGGTACAAATTTGTCATAAGTCTTTAATGGCTCAATATTATTCTACTTGTAGTTATAAAAATGAAATGCTTTCTTCTTCTCTTTTGGACTGGAATATTTGAAGATCATAAGAAATAAATGCGGGTGGGTTCAGTATTCACAGGATTCAATATTCACTGGATTGCCCTCTTGATTCTATTCTGTGTCTCTGTATTTTCTTTTGTATCTTTGTTCCTTCTGCTTAAAATTTTTAATTCACATGCCCCTACCCTGGAACATGCAAACCCTATTGAAGCTGGACATCCACAGATGTCAACTCAAGATGGGGACCCAACATCAAAGACCTCAACATAAATCCAACCACATTGAACCTTTAGAAGAGAAAGTAGGAAGTAGCTTTAAACATATCAGTGTAGGGTACCACTTCCTGAATACCAATAGCACAGACACTGAGATCAACAATTAATAAATGGGACCTCCTGAAACTGAGAAACTTCTGTAAGGCAAAGGACACAGTCAACAATGTTGTAGGGGACCACAAGTTAGTTCCCAGCTGCTCAGCTCAAAATAATCACACAGAAACCATATTATTTGCAATACTGTTTGGCAAATAGCTTAAGCATATTTCTGGCTAACTCTTATCTTAAATTAAGCCATCTCCATTAACCTGTGGATTGCCATGAGGCTGTGACTTACTGGATAAAGTTCCACCTGGCAGTTGTCTCTGGTGGGGCTACATGGCTTCTCCCTGACTCCACCCTCTTCCTCCCATCATTCAGTTTAGTTTTCCCTGCTTACCTCTATTCTGTCCTGTGCAGGCCTAAGACAGTTTCTTTATTAACCAATGGTATTCACAGCATACAGAGGGGAATCCCACATCACAACAAAACAGTAGCCTACAAAATGGGAAAAAAAAATCTTTACCAACCCCACATCTGATCCCCAAAGTATACAAAGAACTCAAGAAACTAGACATCAAAATGCCAAATACTCCAATTTAAAAATGTGGTACAGATATAAACAGAGAATTCTCAACAGAGGACCTCAAATTGCCAAAAGGCACTTAAGGAATTGCTCAATATCCTTAGCCATCAGGAAAATGCAAATCAAAGCAACTAAGATACCATCTTACACCTATCAAAATGGCTAAGATCAAAAATAGTAATGAAAACTTATCCTGGAGAGGATATGGGGTAAGAAGAACAATCCTCCAGTGCTGGAGGAAGTGCAAACTTGTACAGCCACTTTGAAAATCAATATGGCAGTTTCTCAGAAAATTGAAAATCCATCTACCTCAAGAACCAGCAATACCACTCTTGGGCATATACGCAAAAGATGTACACTCATACTACAAGGACATTCTGTCAGCTATGTTCATAGCATCATTATTTGTAAAAGTAAGAACCTGGAAACAACCTGGATGCCCCTCAACCAAAGAATGGATAAAGAAAAAGTTGTACATCTACACAATGGAGTACTACTCAGGGGTAAGAAACAATAACATCTGAAATTTGCAGGCAAATGGATGTAACTAGAAAAAAAACATCTTAAGTGAGGTAATCCAGACACAGAAAGACAAACATGGGATATACTCACTCATAATTGACTATTAGACATAAAGCAAAGGATAATCAGTCTACAGTCCATAACCCCAAGAGAAGCCAGGAAACAAGGAGTACTCTAAAACAGATATACGTGGATCCCCCTGGAAAGATTAAATAGACAGAATCTCCTGAATAATTTGGGAGTGTGGGGAAGGGTAGACTGTGGAAGAGGAGTGGGGAAAGGAGAAGGAGAAGGGGAAGGAGAATGTGAGGGATTGGGAAGGTTGAGTTAGGGGAAGGACATAGAGAGAGAGCAAGGAAAAGGATATTTTGATTGAGGGAGCTATTATGGGGCTAGCAAGAAACCTGGCACTAGGGAAATTCCCAGGAATCCACAAGAATGACCCTAGCTGAGACCCTAAGCAACAGTGGAGAGGGTGCTTTAACTGCCCTTCCCCTGTAATCAGATTGATGACCACTTTAATTGTCATCATAGAACTTACATTCAGTAACTGATGGAAATAGATACAGAGATCCATGGCTAAGCACTGGGCTGAGCTCCTGGAGTTTACTCATAGAGAGGGAGGAGTGATAATATGAGCAAAGGGGTCAAGAACATGATGTGAAAAACCACAGGAAAAAATTGTCAATTATATTTTAAATAAATGCTGATTGGCCAGTAGCCAGGCAGGAAGTATAGGCGGGACAACCAGACAAGAAGTAGAGGTGGGTCAANGAGAACAGGAGAATTCTGGGAAGAGGACACAGTCCTGACCCAGCCACAGAAGAAACAGGATGTGACTTCCCCACCAAATAACATACCGAGCCATGTGGCTAACACAGATAAGAATAATGGGCTAATATAAGTTGTAAGAGTTAATAAGAAGCCTGAGATACTGGACCAATCAGTTTAAAATTAATGTAGATGTCTGTGTAATTTTTTGGGGACTTAATGACTGTGGGAACAGGGAAGGACAGAAAACCTCAGACAACAGGTGAAGAGTTTCTCTGTCATATTCTTGGATGTGTGTGCATGTACATTTCACACGTATGTGAGTACATACATGTCTACAGTTTCTTGTGCACAAGTATGCATATATGTGTGGAGCAGCTAGAGAACAACATTGAATATCATTCCTCAGAGTCCATGTGCATTGTTTTTTGCAAGATCTTTTGCTGATCTTGGACTACTAGTTAGGCTAGATAGTCTGTCGTGCAAGCCCCATGTATTTCAAGCCCTCTCCTCTTCTCCAGCTCTGGCATCATGTGCATGCCACCATGTATGACCTTTTACCTGTGTTTTGGGGATCAAACTCGTGTTTGCATGCTTGCAAGTACTTTACTTAGCAAGCCAATCCTCCAGCCCATATAATATTCTTATAAGGATATTTGGCACTCATATCTTAAGAAAGTCCTTTCTTTGACATAAAGATAAAACAAGTATTTATAAAACTTAATTAATTCATACTCTGGTGTAGGAGGTCCTTCTTTCTATGTGTTGCTTGTATTGGTTAATGAATAAATAAACTGCCTTGGCCTGATAGGGCAGAACTTAGGTGAGGAAAATGAAACTGAATCCTGGGAGGAAGAAAGCAGAGTCAAAGAGAGATGCCATGGATCCATTGGAGACAGATGCTGGGAATTTTACCCAGTAAGCCACTGCCACATGGCAATACACAGATTAATAGAAATG
>LOEQ01006580.1:19387-41996 GCA_001685075.1 Bramus lutescens | reverse complement strand
TATCTATCTATCTATCTATCTATCTATCTATCTATCTATCTATCTATTTATTTCCAGATTCTTTTGTTTCATTTATATGTGTGATGTGTTGGGGTGGAGCTATGTGCACACAAGTATAGATACTGGCGCCCAGAGAAAGGCATCAGATCCCTTGGAGTTGGACTTACAGGCAGTTGTGAAGAGCCAAATGCAGGTGATAGGAACTGAATTCTGGCTCTTTGCCAGAGCAGCAAACCATCTCTCTAGCTCTGTTTCTAGACATATTAACTTTTGAGCTGCCTGTTGTTTTATGTATGTATATCTCTATTTTATCTTTCTCTCTTTCTCTGTGCAAAGGGAGCCAGTATTGTGACTATTGGGCTGATTGTTCCTTGTTGTTTTTCAATTTCCCAAATATATTGCTTAACAGGTACACTTTGTGTTTTTCTTGTTTTATATCAGGAAATTAACACATATCGCATGATTTTTTTTCAGAACTCTTCACCCTCTGATGTACATACAATTCAAGACTTCATCGTTTTTATTGTTATATAAAATTCCAGAGTGGAACTATGCCTTTGCCCTTCTTACTGTATTTTCTGGCCACAGCCATTTCAGTTCAAATGTTTTTGTTATTGCTGTTGTTGTCACTGCTTTTTTTTTTCATTAGACAGGCAAAGTTACAGCAAAAATTACCGGACCTGTTTCAAGACCCAGAGAACATGTGAGGTTTCCCTTCATGCCAACCTGGAAGGATACGACAGGAACATGTGATCTGTGCAAACTGCCTGTCACAGGTGCCACAGCACTAAGTTGTTCTCCAACTAGCTGTCCTGCCAATAGTTCATATGACTTTCTAAAACTCACATCTTCCTCAATGAGCCATTTTCACAGTTAAGGCACAGTTAAGGTTTGCCCATCTAGTGATCATAAAACAATCTGTCATACCATTAAACTGTATCCCCCTTGTGGCTAATGGCTTAAGAATACTCCCTGTATATGGTCCCCCTCTGTTATGTAAAATATGTCTATGTATGCATTTTATCACTTTCTCCCCATCGGGTCATTGGTCTTACAGGTCTTGCATTGCTATCATATCTGCGTGGTCACTGGGATTTTTAAGGATATGACTTTTTGGTTTCATGGAAGGCTGATGAGTTCTAATTTTTGGCTCTTTGCTATTTGTATTTGTTGTGATGTCTTCTATGGGGGCAGTAACTCTTTATTGCAATTAGTAGAAGTTGTCAGATGTGTGTTTTTAGCTTATAATTTTTGTCTTGTTGAAGACAATTTATCTTAGCCTCAAGATTACAGAGAAAACCCATTTTTCTATTAAAATTATTCTAACCTGTAATAACTTCCCTTTCCAAACACTGAGGACTGGACAACTGGAGTTTGTGTATGGGAGTCAGGTGAGGTAGCGACCTACTTCCACAGTTTTCAAGATGAACAACCAGTCTCATCAACATTGTTGGGCTGCATCCCCACTTTTCATTGATTTGTCTTCTACTTACCAAGCATTTTTCCTTTTCTCCTGTCAGTATCCTGTTTGTTCATGAGCCAACACTACTGTCATCATCCAGGCTTTGTCTAGTGAGGAAAATTCCTGCACATAATCACCTCCCTTGTTTTCACTGATCTTGAGTCTTTGATTTCCTGCATGTATTTTGGAGTGAGATTCTCAAGCTTCCTGTATCTAGATCCCATTGTGTTCAGACTGAACTTTCAGCTAGGAGACATGAGGATCATGACTTATTTGCAAGTTTTCCCCATTCTTTGAAGGTGTGACTTGGATGAAGTTCCTGTCCTCATGTTTTTCATCTTAAATAAAGATGGTGGGATTGGAAGATCACCCTGGAGGAAGCAGGTTGGCGCAATCTAATCATAACCATTGTAGAAGCAGGGACTGTGCCATGATATGGAGACCCAGAGAGAAGGACTATGAGGACTCAGTTTACCAAAACGGGCTTTGAAGATGGAAGTAGAAGAAATGACCCAAGAAAGGTGAGCAACCCTTAAAGACAAGGAGGGAAAGTTGTTTTGCTGATCTTCAAACTCTAGAAATGTGTGTGACATAATAATTGTGCTATTAGCTTTATAAAATGTTTGTTTTTGATATGGTCTCATGTCTCCTACACTGACCTCTCTAACTTGCTTAGACACTGAGGATATCCTTCATCTTCTGTTCCTTCTGCCCACACCTCCTGAGGGCTGGGATGACAAACATGTGCCTTCATGACTGGTTTATAACATACTAGGGACCAAACACCGGGTCTTCAGTGTGCTAGGCAAGCACTGCACCAACTGAGCTATATCCCTAAATATCTGTAACACAGACAATAAGAGCTTTATCTTCTTAATCTGCCGGAAAGAACAATCTCTGTCTCTGGAGTTCTAAAACTTCAGTGGATAAGGTTACATAATGACCGACTTATTGCTACTTTATTGATAAACTTCTGTTACTCATTTATAGTTGTTAAATTATGCATTCTGGAAAGGTTTCATTATCACCTTTTCAAAAATCAGGTCTATTCATGAAACTTTCACATAGTAGTTTCTGTTCTTTGTTAATGGGTAAACCCAAGCTTCTGTTTGCAAACAGGTATACCAGATACTTCTTCTTTAGATCCCTTAAAAACTGCTTTGTAGGAACTAGAGAGATGGTTCATCAGTTAGGAACACCGACTGCTCTTCTGGAGGACTCAAGTTTGAATCCCAGCACCCACATGGAAGCTCACGGTTGTCTATAACTCCAGTCCTGGGAAACCTGAAGCCTATTCTGGCCCCTGAGGGCACCAGGCACACACATGGTTCGTAGGCATGAATGCATGTAGGCAAAACATTTGTACACATAAAGTTTCTTTAAAAGGTTTAGAAATTTTAATTTTCCTTTTCAGTTGCCTTTTTAATTAAAATATTACTTCATTTGTATTTAGCCTGTGTGGGCTTATGTGTGCCAGGGACCAAGGGTATGGTGATCGGGGGAATAGCCTGAGGGGTCAGTTCTTTCCTTCCAGCCTGAGAATCACAGAGATAGACTTAGATTGCCAGGCTGGAAAGGGACCATTTTTACCTGCAGAAACATTTTGCTGGCCTCTTTTGCATTTTTGTTGTTGTTGTTTATATACTGAATATTTTGACTGACTTACTGAAACTTTGATTTATGTTAAGCTTACTATCCACTAAATTTTAAATAATTTAATTATTGAAAAAGTTGTATTTCATTGAAGTCTGCCTGGTATTTAATTTTTTTCCTTTTTGTTATTACAACATTTTATACATATGTTCAGTATCACATAATTGTGATGTCTATATCCCTTTGAATCTGTGACTAACATTTGTTGATTTGATTAACCTACCAAACAGAGTAGGTGTTATTAGTTTGATCTTCAATTGGATTATATGTGACTGACGAAGGATGCCAAAGTCCTAAGAATCTGACTCTCCTCCAGGAAGGATTAATACAAATATAAGATATTTTCTTGTTAAGAAGAAATGAGTAGAAACAAATAAATGATGTCATGTAGCAATGACACAGAATTTTGCTAAAAATATTGTGTTTTGGAGTTATGTTAAATTGTGATCATATGGTATAGGTTACATTGCTTAATATAAAGTGAATTCTATATAAGGTTTACCAAATGTTCATGATGCTAGGAGTTCAAATTATTCTCAGTGAAGTTTTAGTAATCAGTGGAATCTTAGAAAAGGTTAATTATTCTAAGAATGGTGGTTAACCACAGTCTCAAAAAAATAAATACGATTGCAAACATATGGATATGGTTTTATGAGATACAATCACAAAATTCTTTTTTTTTAAAAAAAAGAAAAAATGGTCATGTATTTAAAATCACAAATGAGAAGACTGACAACTTTTAATTTCTCAGAAAACCTTTTATTCTCCTTTTTGAATAAGCTTAGATAGAAACTTAGATTTAATGATGAAATAATGCAGACCAAGTGTACCTCAATTCTAAGGAAACAAACATGCAACTCTATTCTGCCCTTAGTTTTCTCTTCAACTTCTTTCAAACAATGACTCTGTCACTTAGAAACAGTGGCATCGGCTCCATGCCATTATATGTAAGGCATTTTATTAAACACTTAGGTGCATTCATTGGCCTCTTTCAGCTAACTTGACTGAGAACAATGACATTAACACTGTGATGCCAGCATGGTGGTTTAACTCTCGAAACTCAGCACTTGGGAGGCAGACACAGATGAGGCCAGTTTGATCTGTGCAGGGATTTCTGCAGTAGCTCTGGCTACAAAGGGAACACCTGTCTCAAATCAAAACAAACTTGAAAAAGTAAAACATGAAATGAAAACATGTGTGAGAGGACCATGATATATTTTCTTCTACCTCAGGAAGTAAGACATTTCTGGTATACCTGTTTGATAAACTAATTTCCAACTATAACAAACTTGAAAAACTGTGTTCATAATTTAAACATTTCCTAATAGAAAAGAAAAACTTGGGGAAATTTTGTTCAAATTAAGCAAATCCAGTTTTCCTTCTACCAAAGGGAAATTATCCAGAGGAAGTAAGAGTCATAGGAAGATCACGCCACTGGAATCATTGGTTTTTAATAGAAGCACTCATTCACCTCTAAGGAAGGGACAGTGTTGCCAAGTATGTCTGAGTATTGTAGTATATCCATGTATACTGTGTAAGGAAACAGTAACCAATGGACTCCTCATATTTTGACCCATTTTGGGAGCAAAGACACTGGCTATCTCATTTGGCCTACTTCATTTATGATTTCTAAATAGAAATAATCAAGTGGGAGATGATGTTTCCCACTAGAACAAAAATCTGGCATGCTTGCTGCCTATTGTCATAAAGGTAATGTCTCCCTGCAGGGAAAGGGACTAAAAGGAGAGATATGGTTATTTTTCAGTTTAAGATTTACATTCCCCATGTGAAGAGATCTTCTAGAAGACAGACTGCCCTGTGTCCCTGCTGTACCCGGACCTGACTTAGTCATTTCCTCAAGGTTTGGGGGCAAAGGAAACTCTCAGAAGGAAGTTAGATGAATAACTAACATGATTCTCACCATGCTATAATAAAGTCATTTATCTTCATGTAGCCGTTTCATGTCATATTTTATATCAACAAAACTGTAGACTAGATTTTTAGCTTGCATGATGGCCAGTCTTGGTGGTCATCTTGTCAAACCTTGGAAGAAGGAGCTCAACTACCCATCATATTGTTCTGTGGGCATGTTTATGTGATATTTTCTTGATTGTGCATTGATATAGGAGAGTCCACCCCGTTGTGGGCAGTGATTCCCCTAGGCATGTGGCCCTGGGTTGAATTTGAGAAAGTGGCAAGAATACCAGGATCTGCTAGCAAATGCCCAACAAAAGATGGCCACAGTTCCTCCCATGAATGAGAATTTGAAAGCTGAGTAGTGGGAGCTATGACTAAAGCAACCTTCCTGGATGTTGTATGGTTACTCTTCGCTCTCTTTGTGAGGGTGGATGAGTGACTGTTACCTTGCCAACAGGGGAACAAGCTTTCAGGCCCTAGTCAAAAGGAAACAAGCTATGGCTAGTGACTCAAAGTCTCCAAAACTGAAATGTAATAAATGGTGCCGTGAAGGGACACAGTGTTTGGGGTAGGCCAACATCATGAGACATTCTTTGGTTGGGAATGTAAACTAACACCTGTTCAAATCCTATACACACTGAGCGCAATGTACTGCTTATCCTTGGAGGCCCACTTACTTTTATAGCCTCTGATTGCCATTTTCTCACTGCTGGACTGAGAGACCTTCCTGTCCCCCAAAGGGACCACTTGGTCACATACACCAGGCTCCTTATGATGAGGAACCTGTTGGTTACAAGTGTTGAAGCCAACATCTTATTGAATCTGGTAGTTTCAAAAGACATTACACTTTAGTGAAACTGATTTGAACTGTATTGATAACAGGGAAGGCAATGCAAACTGATGGGTTATGCAATTTGGACAAGTTTCATCAGGGTTCTTGTGGCTGCTGTGTCTGAATGGATTCCCTCACCTCAGTAGTACCAAGCTGAGAAATGCTAATGGAACCTATGTACTTAATGAGTCTTGAAGCTTAAATTTAAGTCCATTGATGACAGAGGCAACCTTGAGCCCATTACCTCTCTAAAGAGGCTAAGATACAACCTTTGCAAAGGATAGATTTTGGAAGTCCGCTTATTGCCAAGCCTGCTGGCACAGGTCTGTATTCCAAATGCAAGGTGGATCAGGAGAGAAGTAGGAAGTTTACAAGTTCAAAGCCAGGGAAGGCAACTGAGACCCCATGACAAGACGAAAAACAAAAAGATAAAAAGAAGGCTGTGGATAATGTAGCTCAATGGTAGAGAGTACACTTGATATTGCAACTCAAGTGCTGAAAAGGAGACTAGAAAGTGAAGAATCTCATTCATGAAATACTCAAGGCACTGTCACCTGACTCCTCTGGGACCCAATGACTAGTAGAATAAGAGGGGCCCCATAAGCCTCCTAAGCAGAGGTCGTTTATTGACCAACACCTTACATCCAAATCAGAAAAGCAGTGTGCTCTCTTAAGGCTCCTTTGAGGCAAACCCCTTAGTCTCCTCCCTCAGTGCTTCCAATTCCTACCCACAAGAATATAAGCCCTAGGTCTTCCCATACGAATGCTGCAACTTATACTGATTTCAGTGTTTGTGTTTACACAAAAAGCAAGCTGCTGAAAATAACATAAAATGTAACATGCATAACCATGTGTGTGGAGTTATATAAGAGTCTGGCAATGAACTCCCTCCCTTAGCAAAGGACAGGGCACCTGGACGTCTGCAGTGAAAGAAGTTTAACTTTCACTGCTATATAAAAAATCTTCTCATTTAGGTGAGCAGATACTATCTCTGAGTTCTGAGAATTCACAGATTTACTGATTTATTGTCTGTCGCTCGTCTTGTGCTGTTTCTGCAGTGAACCTGTATCCACTCCAAAGAACTGTTAAAAACTAGAAACAGACAAACAAAAAGAATTTTTTTTGAAAAGTACCATCCAGAAAAGAAGTACAGAAAGTAGCTTACATTTTCCTTGTAATCTAGAAAAAAATCTAAAATCCTGATACTAAATAGGAAGATGCAATCCTGCAGGCAAAGCCAGGGCTGGCTTTAGAATAAGAATGGGAGTTTAGAATAACAAGAAATTAAAGCCTTAACTGAAAAAAAAATACACATGGTTGAAAAGTATGCACAAAATTTCTTAGATTATATATAATCAAGCAAAAGCCAAGCACTGCCTAGTTTTGTTATTTATTGCTCATGCCTTCTGAAACATAACATAACCAATGCCACAAGCAATGACATAAACATTGTTGTAACAAACCGCTTTCCCTTCCATTTTTAAGGTGTCAGGAATTGATTCTGTTAGCATCCTTTCCAGAGACGCTCCATCATCACCACACTGCACAGGCAGACAGATCTCTCGGAAGGTTTGGGTAGACTCTTTGACCATAATAGGACTTGGGAGGATCTGAGATTGTCAATTTAGCTTCACTGTCATTGAGCATCTTCCAGACAGTGGAGAATAGGTTTGGGAGCAGCAGATTGAAGTTCATCTTTTCGGGTCCTGTGAAAATATCATTTGCTGTTGTAGGGTGAATCCACTACATGATGAAATGAGAAGCCCTCACATCTCTGAACTGGAGTTATTTTCTATTGGTATTCTACTCATATTAATATAAATTTTATATTAATAAGTATTAATATAAAAACACACTCAGTTTATGTAACTCTAAAAATAGTAGGTATATCTTTCTCATTTTCTTTCTTCCTTTTGTTCTATTTTTAAGTAGCAGCTTTAAAAACTATGTTTCTCATCCTTGGGGTAGTTGCTAATGGCTACAGAAGGAATGCACTGGGGTGTCATAATAATCCCCCATTAAATCTCTAGTGTTTAAATTTTAATGCTATAATTCAAGAGCTGACAAAAGCCCATTGAGTGTGGCTATGGGGGAGGAAAATAGGCTGCCCATTTTCTCAGGAATGATGCTATAGCAACACGAAATGAATTTGGAGTCAAGCAACAAGCAGTCTCGAAGCTTTGTTTGCATTTCCTGGCTGAAAGTAGAATTTAACGTTATAAATTTTGTGGAAATGCACAGTTCTTTTGAGAAGCAGGAAGATAGCACGCCTTGTGGCACCAGGCTTTACAACAAAAGCAGGGAGAGCTGGAAGAACGACACGATGAGTAAACTCCGAAATGATTTTCTGAGTGCCTACATAAGAAACATCTACAATTTCCCATCCCTTCCTTGACACCCAACACTTCTTGCCTGGGCAAATGGTGCTTTAGAACATGGAGAAGTATTACAATCTGCAAGATGCCTTTCTGAACAGAGACAAAGGAGGACTGATGGGCAGTCCCCAAGTGTGACCTCCTTATAGTCATGCAAGACATGGCAGAGTAGAGTGGTATCGATTTTGTCTAGCTCTTTAGAACGGCACTTTTATTTCCACGAAAGGATTTTTTTCTACCAGAATAAACAAATACACCTGAATCACAATTGCCTATTGTGCACCATAAAGAAAAGGGGAAAGAAAAAAAACAGAAAAGAAAAGAAAAGAAAGGAAAGGAAAAGAAAAGAAAAGAAAAGAAAAGAAAAGAAAAGAAAAGAAAAGAAAAGAAAAGTCTATTCCTAGAAGATGTACTGCCAACTTTTCTCTCTCCAGGCATCTGTGCCTTCACTTTGGGTTTTGGTGACAAACATTTTCATATTGATTCAGTGCTTAATAATATAAAGTAGTATGTTTTGGATGGTTAGCCAATAAAATGTTCTAGTTAAAGACCATATTTATATGGTACACAAAATACTAGGATGCTAAATTTTTCAAGAGCAAAGCACAGGTGTAAACATTTGTAAACAACACAGCTCAGCAGCTCTCAGAGCTGTTCCTTGCCTTCGGGGCCCCCCTCTTCTTGGTCCTCACTGATTCACTTCATCAGTTAGAACTCCTCACCTTCTCAGCTGTCTCAGCTCTCGCACCACCCACTCCCACAATTCATCCTGAACACAATGGCAACCGTAGCCATCTTCCAAAAGCATATAATATTTTCTCTTCAAAAATCTATGATGTCTAAAGAACCAAATTCATATTTCTATAAATTGGCTCTGCTGTTCCCCAGAATCCGCAATGTGTAACTTCTCATTTTGCTATATACTGATCCTTTCCTCAGACTTTATCTAGTCAATAGGCCCTGACTAGAATTTTTCATTATTCTTTCTGATGTACTTTAGATAGTACTGTTTCCAAGGAAGTCTTTCACATTACTTCTTCCAGAAAATATTTCATTTTTATTGTTATTGCATACATTCATTTATTAATTCATTCACTTAATTAGTTCTGTGTAAGTTTGTCATCAAAATTGCAAATGAGATCAAAGCAACATACACATGTAGGAAAACACCATGAGGAAACCCACTCATTTATAAATCAATATCACTAATAAGAATGGAAAATTAAAATTCTATTACAGAACATCATGTAATAATAGCAAACAAGATAACATTTGTGTATAATTGAGGTGTTAGAAAAATAAGGTGAGGGCAGAAAAAATATTTAAATAAATATAATGGGAGCATTTCAGAGTTTTATCTACACACTATTAAAAAAACTCAAGCCAAATAAAAAGAAGCTGCTAGGTTCATTACATTAAGCTGCTAAAAACTAAAGATGAATAGGAAACAAGTAAATCAAAAAAAGTTATGTTAATTATTACTGGCAATGAAAAGGAAGGTAGACCTCTTAACAGAAATAATGAAAATGAGAAAGTAGTGGAAGAACATCTTTAAACCATCGAAAGAAAAATAATTGGTCAATATCACAAAGCATTAATGATCATATATGTACTGCAAGAAGAACTATAGGTTTTCCCTGCTGGAGAAAATAATACCAGATGGAAATCTGGTTGTGCAATAAGGAATGAGGGCTGGCCAAAAGGCTTAGTTGGTAAAAGAGCTGTCTGTGAAAACCTGATGGTGTGAGCTTGATCTCCAAACCCCAGGGTGCAAATAGACAAGCAATTCTCAAAAGTCCTCTGATTTCTACACCCCTGCCATAGCAAGTGTGCCTGCACACACACACACACACACACACACACACACACACCACATCTTTCACATACACATACTCTCCATACATATAATAATGATTAATAAATAATGAAGAAAAAATATTAAATACTTTAAAGAATTTTAGTGAAAATAAATTGAAAAATTACAATAAAAGGATAAACTTTTATTTGATAAAATGAAATAAATTTACAAAATGAAAGAAGAAATTGAGGTATTATGAATTTAAAGAAATTATGATTCAAAACCTTCTCCAAAGGAAACTACTGGGCCCAGTAGTTTACGAGTAGATTTTCCATTTAAGGGTATTGTTTGAATTTATTTTTTAGTGGAAAAGGTTTTATCTTAGGTTTGGCCAATAATTTCTTTTTATTTTTATTCTAGTTTTTACTGTTTTTATTGGGCTATTCATTTTTCATCACTCCCCTCCCTTCCTTTCCTCTCTCCATCTACCCTCTCCCATGACCCCCCATGCTTCCAGTTTACTAAGGAGATTTTTTGTAGATCGATGTATGTCTCTCCTAGGGTCCTCTTTGGTGTCTAGTTTCTCTGGGGTTGTGGCCTGTAGCCTGGTTTTTCTTTGGTTTATGTTTAAAAGCCACTTATGAGTGAATATGTGTTATATTTGTCTTTCTGGGTCTGTGTTGCCTCACTCAATATAGCTTTTTCTAGATCCTTCCATTTGCCTGCAAATTTCAAGATATCATTATATTTTACCACTATGTAGTGCTCCATTGTGTAAGTGTATCACATTTTCTTTATCCATTCTTTAGTTGAGGGACAATGATGTCAATGAGGCTGTGTAAGTATTGGTGAAGGCTCTCCATTTGTTGTTCAGTTAGCACTTGACATTGGTCATTAACTTCAACCACTTTCATCCCTGACATAAGTTGATACAAAAAAAAAGAGAAATGAAAGAACATAAAATCCAAACTCTGATAGCTCAAATAACTCAAAGCTGTAGTCGTCTTAAATATGGCTGTCATCCACACTGGCATGCACAAAGCCAACGTGATGTATTTGAGCCAAGGTAAATAGGAGTTATTTTATGTAAACATGCTTAGGATCAATGTGGTGGACTAATTCCTTTTATCCATTTTTTTATCATCAGTTATTTCATAAAGATATAAGAAGAAACAAGAAAAGACAGTCTTGCTTGTTTTCCTCCCTATTTCTAACCGTTGCTGCTCTGGTTTAATCACAGGACCCTTGAGGCAGATTGGAGAATAAAAAGATCGGTGTGTGTCTATGAACAGTTATCTGAAAGACAAGATACAGCTAGCACTTATGATGACTCACCTGGTGGGGTGACATCACTACTACTTGAATCCCAGGACCTCAAAATCTCTCTCTGACTGTGTCAACTTTTGTCATCAAAGTTGAGCAAGGAAGTACCAAGAGCTATCTAAATGCTAAATGTGTTGTTCCCTCTCCCTGATATGCTAATAGCGATTCTTCTGGGGATCAGAGCAATTGCTTCTATTAATATGGTGTCCCCTCATTGTCCACTGAGTCTTTTGATGTTTGGACGCTGAGGTCCACAGACAGAAATCACAGTTTCTATTTCCCTGAGGGATACCTTTTATTTCTAGAAGCACACAGACATCAGAACTGATGTAGGAAGTCCTTCTGTATATGTGTTGCTTTTATTGGTTAATGAATAAAGCTGCTTTCAGCCAATGGCTTAACAGAGGAAAGCCAAGCGAGAAATCCAAACAGAGGTGTAGAGAGAAGTAGCCACCCCAGGAGACAGATGTCTCTGCTGGAGCCCGGTGAAAATTTGCCAGTAGGTTGCAACCTCGTGGTGGTGCACAGATTAATGAAGATGGATCAGCTTAAGATATAAGATCTGGCTAACAATATGCTCAAGATATTGACCAAACAGTGTTTTAAATAATATTATTTTGTGTGATTATTTCAGGTCTAGGCAGCCAGGAACGAACGAGCAGCCTCTGCCTACATGGAACTTCATAAAAATCAATAAATTAGAAACTCCCTACAAGTAAACTCTACTTCAATTCCTGGTCACTAGCATACTTTACTCTAATTAATTAGCACCATGCATTTTTTTGATAGGCACAGCTCCAAGCTATGGCCATTGATTTGAGTATATATAGTGTTATGAAAGATTATTTCACCTAGTATTTGTGTTTCTGTTATAAACATCTTCAAGCTCAGATGTTTGTCTTCTTGGTTCCCAGCCAATGGCAATGCTGTGCAATGCTGTGAAACTTTTAGGGGGTGGAGTCTAGCTGGCAGGTATAGAGCTGGAGCAGAGTGGCCATTCCAGTTTCAACCTAAATTCTTGCTTTTTGATGCACTGACCTGTTTTCATCACCATGGACAAGGCCCCAGATGCCTTGATACCTTGCCTTCCCTAACATCAAACTGATTCAAAACAAATCTTTGCTGAATTTGCTTCTTTTTAGGTGCTTAGAGACAGCAATGAGGAAAGGAAAGCACCTAGGAGCATTCTCAAACTTGAGTTTCCCCTGTGCCTACATTAGCTGTTCTATTGCTCTTTAGTGTTGACCGTTTGAGAATGGTGTGGGATGTCACAGGACCAGTAGCCTACTATTGCACTGTTTCTATAAAGTGAGTCTTTTATACAAAAAGGAAATAATCAACAGAGTGGAGGAAACCTACATTGTAAAAGAAAATGTTTATGAATTCTATAACCAATAAAGAGTTAATTTTCAAAGTACGTGACAATGCATTCAATAACGAGAAAAATAATATAATATGATTTTTTTAGTAAAGGCCTAGAATGAACATTTTTAAAAAGATATGTACAAATAGCCAACAGGTGGTTGAAAAATTGTATGTTCATAATCACTAATAATCATGGAATTGTAACTGGAAACCATAATGATATATTAGTTAATACCTGTTATGGCAGACATTATCGCAAAGTCAAAGGAAAAGTGTTGACAAGGTTTTGGAGAATAAGGAACCCTTGGGAATTGTTTGTGGAAATAAAAATTATTGTGGACTTGTAGAAAACAGTGAAGAGATACCTCATAGCTTAGAGTTTTAAAATAGTGAGATATTGATGTTTGGGGCCGGATACTTATTAAGAAAGTCTGACCTCAGTACTGGAAGATGCTTAGCAACAACCCTGGCCTCTAGCCACTAGATGTCAGTAGCATCCTCCTATGGTCTGAAGATATGGACAGTGTCTGGGAAATAGACTAGGGTTCTGGAACGGCCCCTGATTAAGAACCTTGGCCTTATTCTGATGCAATGCTATGATTCCTACGGTGGTGGAATGAACTCTTTTTAATCCCATAGATGATAATACAGTCTGAGGTTCTTAGGCCAGGAAAAGTAAATCCATGTCTTAAATATTTGCCAATTCAAATTTAATTCAAATTCAATCACTGTCCCTTGCAGGGCAGATGGAGACCAACATGCTCTCAGTTTGCTATCAGGTGGCTGGTTGGTATCTTGAAGGAATAACACTGTATTTGGAGCTCACTGTCAGTGTCTGTTGCTGTCCTGGTTGTGTGACAGTAATAGAAATTATACCAGCCTTAGTAAATGGAAGCTTGCATGGTTGGGCCCCTGCAAAACCTCCGTCCCCCACATATGGCCACTCTGTTCATGTGCCCATTAAAACATTGGAGTCTCTGGTGTCAGAGGATGGCTGACACTGACTGCTTGACTTGTCTACTCTAGATGACTTCTTGTTTAGTGACTGTCCAGGGTTGATGCTCTCCTTTGGACATTAACATGAAACACAAACATCTTCACACGTTATTCCAGCTCCCATTTTCTCCATCCACATCTCATGAGCTCAGAATTTCTGGCCCCTAATCTTTCCCTCTATCTCTTACATAGCTATTTGTCACTTCATGGATTTGAATATATTATAACCTTGGATCATTCTTTTTCTAAAAGATAGCAGGGGAGAGAGAAATAAGTTGTGTTGTCCAAAGAGAGTTTCCCTCATAGAGAGGTCACCATAGAGAGAGCTCATAGTTGAATCCTGTCCACTTTCAGCTTACACTACATACCAAAGGGAAAGCTTGCAATCCATGCTTTGTTCTTTTTCCTCATCATGCAACAGATACGGGTAGTTACATAGCCCTATGTAAATGTTGAACAGATACTGCTTAGTGAGTCATGGTGGCTGACATGACAGTCTAGGCCACCAGGGTGTGTTGTTTACTTGAGCCCTGGTAAGGCTTTTGCTGAGTCCTGAGCCTATACGCAACTTGAATCTAAATATTTGGTTTCATATATATATATACATATACACACATATACATATATCAGCTCTTCACTCTTATTTTTATTATTTCTAAAATGAGAATTGAATAAAGCCTCTTCTATTTCTACAACATAATTTTGTATTTTGAGCAATGCTAGAAGTCATTGACTGCTGCTGTATCCTTGCTTTACAAATCCATAGATTCATCCAATAGCCTTTGTTGCAATGAGGTTGCTTGTTGGTCCCTGGCTGCTCAGCCCTGGAATAATCAAACAGAAACTGTATCAATTAAATCACTGCTTGGCCAATTACTTAAGCGTATTGCTAGCTAGCTCTTATATCTATAATTAACCCATCTCCATTATTCTGTGTATCGCCTGAGGCTGTGGCTTACTAGGTAAAGTTCTGGCATCTGTGTCCACCAGGGCTACATGGCTTCTCTTCAACTCCGCCTCCTTTCTTCCAGCATTCAGTTTAGTTTTCCCCGCCTACCTCAATTCTGCCCTGTGCAGGCCCAAGACGGTTTTTCTTTTTATTAACCAATGGTATTCACAGCATACAGAGGGGAATACCATATCAAACCTTATGTATGTATGCCCAAGAGACCTTTTATTACTACCGTGAACCAATGAGTCATCATTATACCAGAGTTTTCAAAGCCATATAAACCCTTCTGTATACACAATAGCAATATTTTGAGGTGTTCTGTGTTCAGCTTATTGATCAACTAGTATTATAATACATAAACCAAATGTATAGCTGTTAGATGTAGACTATAGGACATGGGATTTCCACTAGAGTATCCTTCCAAAATCACCTGAGGTTTCTGGCCACGCTGACAAAGAGAAACTCAAACACATCAATAACACTTCCATGGGCCACACTTGGAAACCCTAGTGCCTGATGTCATCTGGTGTGGTTAAGTCTACAAGAAAAGAGAATCATGAATGGCTTTTCCTTAAGGAAGATTCTAGAGCCAACTTTTCTGTCTTTGACATGTGACTAACTAAAGAATTTAAGAACTATATCAAGATATATTTACCCATGCTATGAAGGCAACTTAAGGTATTTGAAATCTTTGAACAGGAGGTGCTATATTTACCTCTATAGTTGTCCTCATGGCTATGGATCTAAAATCACGAATATTTGCAAGATTACTGAAAAATATTTCAACAAGGTAAATTTTTCACAAAACATTTCCTTTCCTACAGTTTCCAGTGTTCTTAAGGTTATTGTTATTAATCTGCCATATCGCCTTTCAATTTTCAGTAGAAAAGTACGAAAGTAAATGTGTTCGTCGAAGCTTCACTCTCGTTTAATGGAGAGGTGTGTGTAATAAACAGGAAAGACAAACTCTCCTCATATCAAAACACCAAATTCCAGGCTGAACTGTCCTCTGTCTGTTATTTAATTTACCTCATGGTCCATAAATCATTGATAACTATTGCATTTCATGATATAATGCTGGAACTGGGATATAGCACACAAAATATACATAACACCCTGTCAAATGGAAAGATTGTGACTCTCCATTTGGCTCATTTACTTGAACATGAATTGGTTCTTAAATGACTTAAGGCATCCATAAATCCCCTCATTATTTCTAGGTGTGAATTATCATGAACAGTCAAGCTATGAACACACTTGTTTAACTTTGGGAATTTGCAGGATCACTTCTGCTACCATGATTTCTGTGAGAGACACAATTTTGTCAAAGGATATGGAAGCCACACACACACATTGATATACACTGTGTGTGTTGTCTCATGTACCTGTGGTGTATGTTCTTAGGCTAGATTGCGTATTTGGGTGTCTGTATTTGTGGAGGCTCCAGTAGGCCATCAGGTGTCTTCCTTAGCTGTTCATTCTCCATCTTCATTTTGAGGGACTGAGTGTCACTAAACCTCACGGATTTGTCTCAGCCATATTGTCCATGAATTTCATGGATCTGCCTGTTAATTCGTCGTCAGTGCTGCTTTACAGGCATATACCATCTTGCCTAGCTTTTTATACTGATTTCGAGGCTTATGCTCTCAGGTTGCATGCTTGCAGTTTACAGTTTACTGACTGAGTCATCCTCTCAGACCAAGAGGGTTTATATTTTTAGGTTTAGTATAAAATTTCCTTCTAAACAATATTTTCTTAATATGACTGAACCCTATAAGAAGTTTTCAACTGAACATTCATTAAATATCATATTAATACAACTCATCAATTATTGCCTTTTTAAAAGACAGGATTTCGTTATAAAAGAATCTACGCTAGCTTTAAATGTTGTATGTATGTAGCCCAGGATAGTCTAAGATTCACAATTGTCCTTCCTGGACCTCTCAAGTCCTGCAATTACAGGCACAAGTAACCACACCTGCTTTAAACTAGTAAGTTTTTATAGAGTCACCACATTTTTATATATTGGTAATCATGTAATGTATAAATATAGCTTACTTTTCCTTGTGATACGTATGACTTATTTCCATTTATTTCTGTATTGTACTAGCAAGGATTTTCAGCATGATTTTAGTAAAACTTGTAAGAGCTCACAAACCTGACACGTGTCTGATGTGAGCAGAAGGAATTTTATCATCTGGTACTAAGTACAATGTCAGCTGTGATGCTGTTTAAGTTAAAGAAGCTCCCATCCAGGCCCAGATTTTAGAGAGATTTGATTTTCAATGGATATTGGTGTTTGACATCTTCCATGTCTGCATCAAGTGGTAATCATGTGGCTGTTCTTTTCCAGGCTGTTCGTATGGCAGATTTTTCTGGTGGTTTTTCTAATACTGAGTTAGAATTGTTTCCCTGAAATAAATTCTGCTCAGTCATGGTACATAGTTCCCTGTATGGCTTGCTGAATTCTATTTGTTAGTACTCTAAAGGAGATTTACACGTGCATTTATGGGAGGTATTTGTTTGCAATTTGTCTCTTTCACCTTGCCCATAAACCCCAGTTTCTGAGTAGTGTTTGCTTCATAAGATTAACTGGAAAATAATGACTTCTCTTCAATTTCCTGCAGAAGATTACATGGGTATAATGCTAATTCATTGCATATTTGCCCAAGTCAGTGGTTCTCAGCCTACCTAGTGCTGCAATTAATCCAGTCCGCCATGTTGTGGTGACTCCCAACCATGAAATTATTTTTGTTGCAACTTCTCTTAACTGTCTATGACAGCCTGTTTATTCTCTACTTTCAGAAAATCTACCGTTTTAGCTTCTGACCATCAGTGAGAGACTGAAGCATTTATCTTTCTGCATCTGGCTTCTTTCACTTAGAAGAGTCCTTCAGTTCCACCCAAGAAACAAGATTTTATTTTTTTTATTTTAGACAGGATCTCGTTGTATAGCCCAGGCTAGACTGGAGCATGTGATCTTCAGCCTCCTATATGCTGTATTTATAACACATGCTATCATTCCTATTATGAGATAGTTTAATAATATTTCATTGTGTATGATGTATCCATACACACACTATATATACATATATATATAAATCAATTAATTAATGGACCTCTAATTGATGCCATAGCGTGGCAGCTGTAGATAGCAGTAATAATCTAGAGGGGCAAAGCCTGTGGTATAGCTTGGTGAGGGAGTACTTTCCTCCCGTGTACAAAGCCTTAGGTTGGATCACCAACACTGTGGAAATAAAGCACAGAAGTTCAGGTATCCCCTCCGCGGCGGGCTAATTCTCTTTCCTTTGCTGTTATCCAGTGCTGGAACTTCTAGGCCATGTGGTGGTTCTGCTCACATTTTCTTACTGATTTCCATCACAGCTGTGCTGCCTTATATCCCCAGAAGCTGTACATGGACTTCTTTTTCTTCTGTCCAGGTATTATTTCAAACTGTCAACCCTTGTGGAGATGAGCCACCATTTTTCATCCTAGGAGACTAAAATAATACAATAAAATACAAAGAATTGAACAATTTTATGGATTTATCTATTTGTTAATTTCCTTGTCTGGCTTCGCTCAATTCATCTGGCAACAGCACCTCAGCTTCCTCATGCCTGAGGGGCCCAGTGCTCCGTACATGCTAGCTCAGTCAGCTAATGTCTGGAACAGAATGTAAAAGTGCAAGGCACATACAACAGTATTTGTCTCTGTTGGTCATCCTTGTTCAGCCTGTCTGTATCTAGAGGTGCAGTGATGCCCTAGAGCAGTGCTCCTCAACCTTCCTAATGCTGCAACCTTTTAGTGCAGTTTCTCATGTTGTNGAGCCAGAGCCATCTTTAAGGTGCGGCTCCACGCGGCTCTCTACACCCAACTATAACATTCTTCTTGTTACTATTTCATAACTGCAATTTTGCTATTGTTATGAATCATCATGTAAATGTCTGACAATGCAAATGGTTTTAGGCGATCCTGTGAAAGAGTTATTTGATACTCAAAGGGGTTGCCAGTCACAGTTTGATAACCACTGCCCCAAAAGCCTTTCAAGAGTCACAAGTTTCAATATGGCCCATATTTAAATGTATAGATTCTAATATCTGTAAAATTTTATCTGCTTTAAAATGACTTTCCCCTCAAAACATTTGCTCAGAGCACTCAAGACAATCATCCTTTGCAACAGTAAGCGTAATGTATCTTCCTGGTGTATGTGTTGGAGCTCCATCATGAACCACTGTTTGAGCTTTAAACAGGCCATTCATGAGACTTGAGTATAACTTATCTCATACTAAAGGGTGATGTTAGCAATCTCTTATAGACTGCTGCATAACATGTTTCAAAGAGCATCTAAGAAATTATATCCACACAAAATCTTACTTGGAGGTATCAGCCTTTGATTTTAGGGAAACTATTTCTTTTGAAGAAGTGGAAATAGAAAGCTTGCAGCTTCTAAACATTGAAAGTACCTTCCCAGTCAACTAGGGCAGAACCTAGAAAGCAGCAGCTGAAATGCCTGTGGGAGGTGCCCAGGATGACGATTCTGGAAATTATCCTTTTTGACTATTAGGACTAAATTTGTGTATGATCAAAATTGGGTTCAGAGAAAATACTTTGGGTGAAGAATACAGTTCCCATGGTGCTGCCTACCACAAGCTGGGTTGTAAAACGATACACAGCAGTTATGGAGGAATAGGCTGTATGAGAGAAAGTTTACGAAGAAAGCCGCAAAGGGTGACCTCCGAGCCACCCTTGCTTTTATTGTTTGCTTACTTGCACATATTGGTGCTTGCTTATTCTGTACATTCAAAGGACCCTTCTGTCACCTCCCACTAGATTTGCCTGCTTGGAGGTGTCCAAGGCAAGTGTTTCTATCTGACATGTCACTTCAAATTGTAATGTGTGATGTGTGACACCCTCCAACACAGACAAATATCTAAGTAGCCACCTGAGCCCAACAGCATCAAAGAGTGCATTTTTCTATGAATCACCAAATAAGACATGAACGAGATCTAACCTTGAGGTATGGTAATTTTTCAACCACAAACATTCAAACATCAGTACCTTGTAAAAGGTAAAAAAAGAACCCAGGTCTCTGTAAATTAGTTCTGCAAACATACTACATTCAAAAACATGCATATAAAATCAACAAACTGTGTTCCTCAAACAAGATGATAATAGTGAATGGACAGTTTGATGGTATGTATTTACTTCATTTTTCTATTCCTTTTAAAATAAATTAAAATTATACTAATGGGACATCATATAATGCGAGAGCCTTCTTCCCACTGACATCATTACAAACACAGCTCACACTCTAACTTTTGCTAACAGGCATGGGTGACATGTCATTGAATAAGATGTCCCAGACCTTGTCAGTATTTCTTATTTTTGGTCTAATTCTAGAGTTGATTCCTCCATGCCTCAATAGTCTGTACTGGTACCTGGAAACAAACTTTTAACGTGTTCCTCTGTGACTTTCAGAGTGTAGTGTTCACTCTTACTGAACTCTACCACAGTCAAGTGTGAACATGCAGAGAGACTGCTAATCAGGGGAAGAAGACAGACCCATGACATTGAAATTCTCACAGCCTGGTAATAAGTCTTGGGTACTCGGGGATTGTTTTGTTCAAATATTGGATTTGAGAAAGTCTTGTGCTCTTTTTTGCTGTTTGTTTTGTTTTGATATGGTTTGGTTGGTTTGTATTTTGCTTTTGCTTTTGCTTTTGCTTTTGTTTTGTTTTGTTTTGTTTTGTTTTGTTTTGTTTTGTTGAGACAGGATTTATCTATGTGGCCCTGGCTGTCCAGGACTTACTCTGTAGACCAGGCTGATCTTGAACTCACATATATCCATCCACCTCTACCTTCCAAATGCTGGGATTAAAGGCATGTACCACTACTGAGTAAGATCCAAGAAAGTCTTTAGGTTCACACTTTTCACGGCCAGTTTGTCCTTGACTCTCTTCCCTTATATAGAGAAGTTGCTGCACAGGCCAAATATTCAGAAGAAATGAAGGCAAAAGGGAAGTCAAATCACATTTTATGTTTCTGTTTAGCCTAAATTATTTCTCAAATGTAGGTAAAAGCAAACCACACAGAAGTACCAAACAGGGCAAGGGAGCTTGGAATGTAAGTTCTCATGGGACAAAGGGAACAGATACCAGAGAATTCAACCTTAAAACATGTCAACCAAAAAGAAGTATAAACCCACAAGTAGAAATAACACATATACACACTCATATGTGCACACACGTGCACACACACTTGAACACATATATACACATGTGTATAGACATGCATTAACACAATACACACTTATGAACACATACGTACACATGTGTGTGCATACATGCATACACACAAATACATATATACACATGTGTATAGACACAAACACACATACACACCTCTGCTCTTTTCTCAGGAATTTTCATCAGTGTGATTTAAAAAAGGTCAATTCATAGTCTTGAAAAAGCATATGGAATGTTATATTTTTGTGCATTTCTGCTGAAATTCTTAGTCTTACAAATATTGAAAATATTCTGTTAAAATAACAAAATTATAGAGGTTTTGATAAAATGCACAGGCTAGAAATAACAGAGTAACATTGAAAATAAATGAACCACTCATCAGCTCTTTCTCTCGAATCAGTGTTAAAGTGTAAGAGTTTCTATTTTTTTTTTACTGTTTTGTCGTATTTTCTCATGTATACAAAGGGAATGATGTTTTTACACTGTAGAAAAGGTTTGGGATAAAGATATCACGAGATCATCTTTTTCTTCGGTGAAGACAATTAAATTTAAAGCAAGAAGTGAAAGTACAGTGGTTTGATGTGAATTGTACCTCTGAACTTGGCATAAAATGTTTTAAATCTCTGGCTATATATAAATTTAGAATGTTAGGAATTTGCCTGGGCGATGGTGGCACATGTCTTTAATCCCATCACTCAGGAGGCAGAGGTAGGTGGATCTCTGTGAGTTCAAGGCCAGCCCTGTCTACAAGAACTAGTTCCAGGACAGACTCCAAAGCTACAGAGAAACTTTGTCTCACAAAACAAACAGACAAACAAAAAGTCAGCAATTCATTTACTTTTTCGCAATTTTTCAAATAATTAAATATTTCCCTGTGTTATGCAGCCTTCATAAGAAAATCTACATAGCAAAGAAATTCACTACTTTGAGTGACTAGTAATTTATTTCGTATATTCCTTTATATCTGGAGTGGTTTGTAGCTTCTGAGATTTTATGCAAACACATTATGTGACCAGCACTGTTCTTTTCTTTCTAGTTCCTTTTACACATTATGTACCTAGTTAGGTTTCAGGACTTAGTGGATGCTTAGATTGGCATAAATTCAAATGTTGCTTTAACAGTACAGCATATTATTTAAAAGATTATTCAATATTTTATTTCTAAAATTATGAGAGAGTATGGTTATTTCAGAAAAATCATCAAAAATACTAAATTACTTTAGTGAAATAACATCTTTACATTATTTGTCAGAAACAAAAGTTGGGAATATCTTTTTATTTTCTGTTTTAGGTTTAATTATTATCACTTAGCTGCAAAAGTGTTTTAATTGCATGTGTGGGAGCCTCATGTGCTCCTGATGACCACAGACACCGAAAGAGGTGTCAGGTCCCCTGAAGCTGGAGTTATAAAGGTATATAAACATTATGTGGGGACTAGGTACTAAACCCTGGTCCTCCGCTAGAGCAGCAAGTGCTCTTAACCTCTAGGACATCTTTCCACCCCTTAAGAAGATCTTTAGAGGCAGAAATTATAGGAAAGTATCAATCCAAAAACTAGACAAGTTTCAAAGCTACTATGTGTATGAAGGGCATTGTGCCCACTTGGTGTCCCATAACTACATTGACAACAAGCAAGACACAGATATATAGATGATAGATAGATAGATAGATAGATAGATAGATAGATAGATA